>SKCR01038046.1:0-68030 GCA_019454045.1 Zanthoxylum bungeanum
TGTTTTGTGTAATTACTAAAGTCATTATCAAAAAATAAAAAATGGAAAATGACAATTTACAATTTACAATTGTCAAACTTCCATAAAACATGCTCGCATGTTTGGTGGAGTGTTTTGTGGAGTGTCCCGTGCCATGTTTGGTGGAGTGTTTGGTGGAGGATTTTGTGGAGTGTTTGGTGGAGCAATTGGTGGAGAAATTGGTGGAAGCCTTTAGATTATCCTATAAATACCAAGCCATTTCATTTGTAATTCTCATGCTTTACTTAGGTTTTTATAAGGAATTTAAGGATTGCATCTTGTTTGTATTTATTTTCAGTATTTAATTTATTCATTTTTATTTTTAGTAATAGAAGTAGTTTATTTTCTTTTATTTTCTTTTATGTTTTGTAGTTAATATTCCGCTGGGGAAGGGTGAAGTTTTTTATTATTTTAGTTTAGATTATTCTCCCTTAATTATAATATGGAAATTATAATTTAAAATAAAAGGTTATACCGCCTTAATGGCTGGTTTTATTTATTTGACATAATGTGACACTGCCTTTATGGCCGGTCTTTATGTGACAGATGATTACTGTCTATATTGTTGGTTTATAGACAAATAATGATACCGCCTTTATGGTCAGTCGGACTTAATTAAAATCTAACTTAATGAGGATACCGCCTATATGGCTGGTTGGTAATATCACTTATAAATTCTATATTATAGCAAAGGAGATTTCTAAATTAGAAATAGTAAGGGTGGATCCCCCAACCCCCAGCATTTTATTTTTATTATAGGAAAGTGATGAAACACAATATCCACACACTTAATAATTGATTTTCTTTTTATGGGTAATTCTTCAGTTTGTTTATTGAGTCTTAAGTTTAATGCTTCTTATTAATTGGCCATTAATAAGATTGATTTGGTAAACTTAAAATGAATTTGACGAATGGATTTTAGGTTTCAGCCTTAGATTCAATAACCCATGATCTTCCTTGAGGATAGATAACCCTTTAATAGATTTCCTTACAGGATAGACATATACCTGTCGGGCGGGGGTATCCACTTTTGGAACTTGAACTTAATGAATTTAGGTAACTTGGTTAACATAGACATATGATTAATTGGGTTATTTGGGTATTTGCGTCTGACCATCGACATAGGCTTTTGCATATCTTCATGTTCCAGGTTAGCAAACTGACTTATTACACATATATAAGAGAATCAATTCATCTTTATGATAATATTGTGTGGAATCAAAACCCTAGATCTTTGTGTCTTTTATTTATTTTTATTAGTATTTTATTTTGTTTATTTTATTAATTTTATTTAAGCAAATCCACATTCAACAAACCAAAAGCAATCATTCTCTTCTCCCTTAATTAGATACTTGTAAATAAATAGTATTGTTGATGGTGTTTTCAGGCGCTACAACATTTAAGACAGCACGACAAGAACAAAAGGGTAAATTCTCTGTCTGGCTAAGATCATGTAGCCGATCCGACCAGTTCATGTGAAGACCGACCACTTTGGTTCAGATGACCGAGCACTATAGAGGTCGGCAGGAGCGCTCTCAGTATAAAAGATTGTCATGGCCAACCTCATTAAGACCGACCAGACAACGGGCCGTGTTCAAGACAAAAGCACCCCATTCTTATGGATAAGATAAGAAAGATATCCTACTCTCGCAAGGAGAAGGAGTCAGAATCCAAAAGGGAATACGGAAGGAGAAGGCAGCACCGGATCAGGAAACCCTACAAGAAGAGAAGATTGAGTCCAAATAGGATTTCTTACGCAAATAGGAATCTGATTTCTGTATTATTATATAATAGAGGAGGGTAGAGCATGTGTAAAAGGGAATCTGAAAATCATCACAAGAGTAAGAGATTAGAATCATCAAGCTCTGACTTGTAAACACAAAAAGATCCGAGAAGCATATTTCAGTAATAAAAAGTACCATCCTGTTCTTGCCCGTGGACGTAGGTCGGATCCCAAAATCCACCGAACCACGTTAAATCACCTTGTCTGATTGGCGCATTTTCTTGTTTTCCGCTAAGTTTGCTTTTGGTCCCCCATAACCAAACAAATTCACAGTTGGAGGAGGATTTCCTCGGGAGTGATATTCCAATATTACCCTGAGACCAAAATCAGCCGTCAACAAGTATCAATAATTAATAATAACAGTAGGAATTAAGTCCTCGTGGGATCGATATTTTAATACTACTTGAACGATACGTGCGCTTGCGTTATACGAGTGTGATTACGCACCGGTCAAGTTCTTGGCACCGTTGCCGGGGACTTATTTATCTTTTACTATTAGTTTTGGGGTTGGAAACGTTACTGGTATCTAATTTCTTTTAACTTATTGTTTTTTTTCCTTGTGTTTCAAGTTCTCAAACACTATATGAGACGAACTAGAAGCTTTGAACTCTGACCGCTTGACCTAGAGATTGAAAGAACCATTAGACACTTGAGATAGGAAAGGCAAGAAGGGCAAGAAGTAATTGTTAACATGGAACCTGAACCATTAGAAGTTGCACCACCAATTCCCATTCGAGACGGAACCATTACGGTTGTTGACGGCCTCATTTCCTGTATTGTACTTCCTCCATTACCAGCAAAAACATGTGACATCAAAACATGCATTCAGAAGATTCAGCAGTCAGTGCAATTTGGAGGAAATGCAACTGAAGATCCTAATGCCCACATCAGCAACTTCCTGGAAGTTTACGGCACTTTCAATTCCTGGAAGTGTATAACGAAGACGTACATGAGACCTCTGGGTTTAAAGAACGCCACGCCCGGGGCGACAGGCGAACAGAAGGACACAGAAGGCAGCACGGGGGCGCAACCCGTGAAATAAAATCTTGGTTAAGAAAAGCGATGACCAGATGGGGAGAAGGCCTGAAGATCGGCGCGGGAGACACCCGAGGCGAGGAAGAGGGGTCTCCCCTTACGGAAGAAATAAAGGCAGCACAGTTCCCGAAGCGATTTAACATGCCGACCATGGCACCATACAAAGGCCACTCCGACCCAAAATCCCACATCGAAAACTTTGTCCTCCTGATGGAAGTACATGGAGTAACAGGCGACGCCATATGCAAAGTATTTCCCCTAACTTTAGGGGGGCCCGCCATCCTATGGTATAGAAGTCTGGCCCCGAGGAGCATTCAGAGCTTCTCCCAACTTAAGAAGTCGTTTATCCGGCATTTCAAAGGAGCCTGCACCCCTAAAAAAACAATAGGAGAACTAAGGCTCATGAAACAAGGAGACGACGAAACACTGAAAAGCTTCATTGAAAGGTATCACAACACTGTACTCGAGGTCGGAGGGTACGAATCCCAAGAAGCCTGGAAAGTCTGAAAGGGGCCCTAAGGGTCGGGAAACTGTGGACCCACCTGAGGATCCATGAGACACCGGACTACGCTACCGCACTGGAGGTAGCCCGGAAGTACGTCCTACTAGAAAGCGAGGAAAAAGTATCCCGGAGAGGGACAACCGCCAGAGAAAGGGTAACAAGGAGAGAAGACCATCGGCGACCGGAAAGAGAATTCCGGAAGTTCAATCCAAGACCCAAAGAGTTCAAACCAATGGCACAAAAGGATCAAGGCAAAAGGCCCGCAACTCAAGTAAACCATGTGGTCCGAGAGGAAGCGTATATTCCCCTAAGCAAGCCACCAGGGGAAATCATCATGGAGATACGGGAGAAAGGCCTCTTAATAGAGCCCGACCTCAGGAGGTTTCCCCCAGACAGAAAAAACAAAAGATCCTACTGCCTGCACCACAATCTAAAAGGGCACACAACCGACGAATGCAAGGACCTGCGGGAACAAATGGAGGACCTGGCCCGGAACGGGTACCTGAACAATTACATCGACCACGAGATCATGGCCGCCAGACAAAGGGCAAGGAATCGAGAGGTGAACGTCATCGCAGGAGGGGCAACGCTGGCCGGGGACTCTAACCGGTCGAGAAAGAATTACAGCCGAGCACGGGGGCAGAGGTGCTGAAAACAGAAAAAATCCCAAACCCACGAGGAAGTCGGTCGACACCCATTATGTTCACCGATGAAGACGCTCAGGGGGTAAGTTTCCCCCATGACGACGCACTAATAATCAAAGCAACAATCGGCGGCACAGAAGTGGACAGAATCTTGGTGGACCCCGGGAGCGCAGTAGACATAATTTCCAAAGAAACTTTGGAGAGCCTGGGGGTAGAATGCACGGCTCTAACCAAAGACATCACCCCCCTGTACGGTTTCGGGGGATCAACGGTCGTCCCGCTGGGAAGGATTCAACTAGCAGTGACGATCAGAGCCGCCCCCAAAACCCGAACAATCATGATAAACTTCACTGTAGTAGACTGCATGAGCAGTTATCAAGTCATTGTCGGCCGCCCCTTCATGACGAGAACCAAGGCCGCAATGTCCTGTTATTACTTGAAATTGAAGTTCCCCACGCGGGAAGGGATCGGGATCATATGCGGAAGCCAGAAGATAGCCCGCAGCTGTTTTGCCACTTACTCGCGAGAGACCCTCTGCGTGGAAGAGGCACCGAGAAGAGGCAGAGGGACGAGGACGACGAGAACACCAGGAAAGACCCTGCTCCTCGGCCCGATAAAGCTGCACGGCTCGGAGCAGCAGAAAAATTAGAAGAAGTAAAGCTATTCGGGCCAAAGAAAAACATAAATATTGGGAAGTCTAGACGAAGCCCTAAGAAAAGACTTGTTGGAATGTCTGCAAGGGTACCCCGATGTTTTTGCATGGGGGCAAATGACATGCCCGGAATCGACCCAAAATTCGTAAGCCATCGCTTAGCAGTGAACCCATTACACAAACCAGTAAAATAGAAGAGGAGAATATTCAACCAGGAGCGGTGCGGAGCGATAGCAACCGAGGTGGAAAAATTGCTGAAAGCCGGTTTCATCCGGGAAGTAAAATACCCAGAGTGGGTGTCCAACGTAGTGTTGGTGAAAAAATCTAACGGAAAGTGGAGAATGTGCGTAGATTTCACCGACCTCAACAAAGCATGTCCAAAAGACAGCTTTCCCCTCCCAAATATAGACCAACTGGTAGACACAACAGCCTGCCAAGGGCTGCTAAGCTTCATGGACGCTTTCTCGGGATACAATCAAGTCAAGATGCACCCTGCAGACGAGGAGAAGACCACCTTTATCACTGACCAAGGGCTTTACTGTTATAAAGTAATGCCTTTCGGATTAAAGAATGCAGGGGCGACTTTCCAGAGACTGGTGAATAAAATCTTCAAACCGCTCATCGGCACAACCATGCTGGTGTATGTCGACGACATGATAACAATGTCCGGAGAACCAAGAGACCATGTAGCCGACCTGAAGAAAACTTTCGAACTCCTGAGGAAACACAGCTTAAAGCTCAATCCAGAGAAGTGTGCATTCGGGGTAGCCTCAGGAAAATTTCTGGGCTACATGGTGAGTTCACGAGGTATTGAGGCAAACCCGCAAAAGATACAAGCCGTGCTAGACCTGAAATCGCCTCGGACGGTTAAGGAAGTACAAAGCCTTACAGGAAGAATCGCCGCACTCAACCGGTTCATCTCGCGAGCAACCGACAAGTGCCATCCTTTCTTCAAAGTCATCAAAAAAGCTCAAAAAGGGGTCGACTGGACACCTGAGTGCGAAGAAGCCTTCCAGCACCTAAAACAATACCTGGCACAGCCCCCTCTCCTAGCCAAACCCCTCCCATGGGAGACACTGTATCTATACCTGGCCGTCTCGAAACACTCAGTAAGCTCGGCACTGGTACAAGAGACCGACCATGTCCAGAAACCGGTTTACTACGTCAGTAAAGCCCTGCTGGACGCAGAAACACGATACCCCGTGCACGAACTCGTTGCCCTATCCCTGATCACTGCGGCACGGAAGTTACGACCCTACTTTCAAGCCCATCCTATCAAGGTATACACGGATTACCCCCTGAGACAAATCTTGCAGAAACCAGAGGCCTCAGGGAGACTGATGAAGTGGTCAGTAGATATAAGCGAGCATGACATCTCCTACCTCCCAAGAACAGCAATAAAAGGGCAGGCCGTAGCGGACTTCATAGCAGAGCTCACGGAACCACAGGTCTTGGCCACGGAAGAAGACAGGTGGGAGATGTCTGTGGACGGATCCGCAAGTTCACACGGCTACGGAGCAGGGGTAGCACTAAAAAGTGAAAAGGGAGAAGAAATACTGCTCGCCCTCAAATTCGCCTTCAAAACCACAAACAATGAAGCAGAGTACGAGGCAATACTGGCCGGACTAAGGCTATGTACGGTAGTAGGGGTCCACAACGTAGTAATCAGGAGTGATTCTCAGCTAGCAATACAACAGCTGAAAGGGGACTTTCAAGCCAGAGAACCAGCCATGGTAGCTTACCTAGCCGAAGTGAAGAAATGGGTGGAGAAAGTGGGAAACGTACTCTTCAAACAGGTCGGACGAGAAGACAACTGCGAAACAGATTCCCTAGCCCGACTCGCCTCTTCAATGAGGACGGAAAACCCCAGGGTAATCCCTCTTATATACCTCCGAGAAAGAAGCATAGGGGAGATAGAGGTGGATATACTAGAAGAAGAAGGCAAGGATTCATGGATGCAGCCGATCAGGAGATATCTGGAAACAGGAGAAACCCCTAAAGATAAAAAAAGGCCAAGGAAGCTGAAGTTTAAGAGTACCAAGTTTTCCCTGATTGAGGGAGTACTCTACCGGAGAGGATACACCGTACCCCTCCTAAGATGCTTAGCACCAGAAGAAGCAGACTATGTGCTCAGGGAGATTCACGCAGGCATCTGCGGAAGCCACGCCGGGGGAAGATCAATCGCCTTCAAAGCTTGAGGCAAGGGTTTTACTGGCCAACCATGCACCAGGATGGCGTGAGGATAGCGCAGGAAATGCGAAGGTTGCCAGAAAAATGCCAACCTCTACCATCAACCGGCAGAACAGCTGACCACCATATCCAGCCCCTGGCCCTTCGCACAATGGGGGCTAGACATCATAGGGCCGATGCCGAAAGGACGAGGTCAGGCAAAATATGCAATCGTGGCCATAGACTACTTTACCAAATGGGTAGAGGCAGAGCCTTGTCCACCATCTCGGAAAAGAAGGCCACAGAGTTCCTGAAAAGAAATATAATCTGTCGGTTCGGAATCCCCCAAGCAATCATCACCGACAACGGAAAGCAATTCGACAGCAGGGGATTCAGGAAACTTTGTGAAGACCTCCAGATAACCTTGAAATTCGCCTCGCCAGCCCATCCCAAGTCAAACGGGCAGGTTGAAGCCACCATAAAACCATCAAGTCAAACCTGAAAGCTCGACTCGGATCAAGCAAAAGCCTATGGGTCGAGGAGCTACCGGAAGTACTATGGGCGCACCGGACGACCTTCAAGATTCAACCGGAGAGACACCCTTCTCCCTATCATACGGATGTGAGGCCGTCATCCCGGCAGAGATCGGAATATCAACCCACAGGGTCCGCCACTTTGAGAACGAGCGGAACGAAGAACTCATCAAAAACCACCCCTCGACCTGATCGAAGAAAGAAGAGAACAGTCAGCAGTAAGAGCAGCAATCTACCAACAGAGAATGGCCCGTTTCTACAATAGGAGAGTTCGGACCCGCTCCTTTCTAACAGGCGATCTAGTGCTAAGAAAGGTGACTCTGAACACCCGACGACCAGAAGAAGGGTCGTTAGGTGCCAAGTGGGAAGGACCCTACAAAATCACCGAAGTAGTAAGACCAGGGGCCTACATCCTAGAACATCTGGACGGCACGAGGTTGAAGAAACCGTGGAACGCCGAAATGTTAAGAAAGTACTTCCCGTAAAAATCAACTTTCCTTTCTTCTATTTTCTTTTTTGCAGAAACCAGGCAAAACACCGAATAGGAACAACTGTTGTAAAAAGGGCAGCACGCCCCCAAGCATGAATAAAAATTCCTTGTCTAGCAAAATCTTTCGGAAGCAAAAAACCACCGGGACTATTCAAAAACTTCAGATCGGGGTCGGGCGATGTCCCACCGAGTCTGTCTCTGGACTGGGGACGTAACATTCCCCCAGGACCAAGTGATTCTCACAGATCGGGGTCGGGCGATGTCCCACCGAGTCTGCTCTTTGGACTGGGGACGTAACATTCCCCCAGGACCAAGTGATTCTTACAGATCGGGGTCGGGCGATGTCCCACCGAGTCTGCTCTTTGGACTGGGGACGTAACATTCCCCCAGGACCAAGTGATTCTGACAGATCGGGGTCGGGCGATGTCCCACCGAGTCTGCTCTTTGGACTGGGGACGTAACATTCCCCCAAGGACCAAGTGATTCTCACAGATCGGGGTCGGGAGATGTCCCACCGAGTTGCTTTGGACTGGGGACGTAACATTCCCCCAGGACCAAATGATTCTCACAGATCGGGGTCGGGCGATGTCCCACCGAGTCTGTCTTTGGACTGGGGACGTAACATTCCCCCAGGACCAAGTGATTCTCACAGATCGGCGGTGGGGTCGGGCGATGTCCCACCGAGTCTGTCTTTGGACTGGGGACGTAACATTCCCCCAGGACCAAGTGATTCTCACAGATCGGGGTCGGGCGTGTCCCACCGAGTCTGCCTTTGGACTGGGGACGTAACATTACCCCAGACCAATGATTCTTACAGCTCGGGGTCGGGCGATGTCCCACCGAGTCTGCCTTTGGACTGGGGACGTAACATTCCCCCAGGGCCAAGTGATTCTTACAGCTCGGGGTCGGGCGATGTCCCACCGAGTCTGCCCTTTGGACAGGGGACGTAACATTCCCCCAGGGCCAAGTGTTCTGACATCTGGGGTCGGGCGATGTCCCACCGAGTCTGTCTTTGGACTGGGGACGTAACATTCCCCCAGGACCAAGTGATTCTCACAGATCGGGGTCGGGCGATGTCCCACCAAGTCTGTCTTTGGACTGGGGACGAACATTCCCCCGGACCAAGTGATGCTCACAGATCGGGGTCGGGCGATGTCCCACCGAGTCTGCCCTTGGACTGGGGACGTAACATTCCCCCGGGCCAAGTGATTCTTACAGCTCGGGGTCGGGTTACGTCCCACGGGTCAGCTCCTTTGGTTTGGGGAGGTAACATTCCCCCAGAACCCAGCCTTTCGCTTAGCTCGGGGTCGTGTTACGTCCCACCGAGTCAAACCCCTTCGATTTGGGGAGGAAACATTCCCCATAATCGAAGACCATTACCCAGCTCGGGGTCAGGTTATACCCCTCCGATTCATGATGACCCTGAAGGGTCTCATATTACAAAAAAAAAAAAAAAAAAAAAAGAGAAGAAGAGAAAGGGAGAAATAAATAGACATAAATAACATGTGTATATAATTATAATGTTATTACACAAATTAAAGTGTACATAGGGCCCCGTAGGGTTACCCTTTCATTCAGCCCGCGCAGGGCAGGAATTTCTTCCTCAGAAGGTTCAGGTGGCGGGGAGAAGCGGCTCGGCATCGGGAGGAGGGACTATGGCTTCAACCTCGACAGCAGGATAGACCTCTACTTCAGGGACGGGAGGAGGGATCTCAAGGCAGTCCTCGCCGGAGGATGGAAGATCAGATCATCCTTCCAGGGGAACTCCAGAAGCCGGGACGATCGAAATCGGATCAGGATTCATAACCTCCTCGGCAGGTGGAGGGAGCCATTTCTGGAATTCCTCCTCGGAGATATCCCCCTTGCAATAACTGATGGCCGCACGGATGGGGTCCATGTTCAGACTTGGCAGCACCATCGGAATTAATCAGTACAATCCCCAACTCCCTCAAGGCGGATAGCCTCCTTCTCGGCCTCAAGCTCGCTCTCCCTCTTCTCAAACTCGATCTCTCTCTCCTCGAGATCAACCTCTCTCTCCTCAAGCTCGGTCTTCTTCCTTTCAAGACTATCTCGGGACGTGCAACCTCCTCGTCTTGTTTTTCAACTTATCCTCAGCACTTGCCACCTTCCCTTTCAAACGCCAATCTCAGATTGGGCGGCCTTCAAATCCTCCGGGCAGTGTCAGCAAGTTTTCGCTCCAGTGAGGCAGCAGCCTTAAGAGCCTTATTCGTTTGAAGTTCTCAACGGCAGCAGCTGAAGGTTCTCTATCGTCCCCTCCCGGTCAGCCAGTTTTGCCTCCACTTCGGAGAGACAATTTTGACGCCTCTGGGCCTGACCGCCCTCGGACAGCAAAGTCAGAAGAAGACCCTTATTCTTGGCCATGAGATAGTTGGCCTGCACACAAAAAAAGGAGAAAGGAGTCAACACAAAATAAAAAGGACCAAAACCCAAAAAACCGAGAAGAGAAGTGAAAATACCTTCGCCATCTGAGAGCTCATCTCGGCAATCACCGCCTCGGGAGAATATCCTCATACCTCGAGACCTCCTCAGGAGGAATCACCTCGGCCAATTCATTGAAGGCCGGCACTAAATGGGAAGTGGCTTCCCGGATGTTTTCCCCCAAGTCGTCCACCCCGAGGACCACAGGGCCCTTCCGTTTTTTGGAGGAGCCTTCAGAGGACTTCCTCCCCCTACGGACATCCTTTCTTAACCGGAGCAGTTTCTTCTCCTCCTATGGACCAGCTCGGCCTCCTCGGCCCCAAATTGACGCCTCCTCTTCCTAAGAGGCTTTGGCGGACTGGTGAGATGAGCGGACCCCGATGATTGTGCACCAGGAGAAGAGAGACTCCGAGCAGCAGGCTGGACACCTCCTTGAGACGCCCGCTCAGCCCCAGCAGAGTGTCAGGCTGTGCCCGGGAAGTTCCAACATCAGCACGGCCGGCTTTCTTCATGGTACCGGCCAACTTCTCAAGAAACTTAGGCCTCTTCGACCTGCCTACAAAAAAAAAGAAAATCAGGGACCGAGCATATAACAAAGATATCAAACATGATGAAACAAACAGGAAGATCATCAAAATAGCCATCAGACACCTACCTATCCGACCAGATACTCCGGGGGGACGGTCTGAATGAGGGCTGACTCAACAAAGGCCGCATCATTGACCAAATTCCGCAGGGGGCAGCATATCCCCGAGCCCAATGTACCCGCCTCCGAACCTGACGAGAAACCTTTGGAGCATCTCGCCAACAAGCTGGGGGAAACCAGAGATGTCAGAAACCTAAGAAACTAAGAATGGGAATAAAGAAAGACAAAATGGTATTAAACTCCTAACCTCCAGCTCTGAAAATATCCGGAACCGAGACGTCCTCCTCAAACGATCTCAGGACCCGACCCCAATCCCCAGTAGCCCAGAACCAAAGGTCTTGAAGTTCTTGTTGGAGTCAGGGAGCTTCTGGATAAGGTTGGACGAGCTATCGTAAGCAGAGAGTTAATACCAACCGTAGTGAGTCTTTGGGTTAGACTTCAAACGGTACAACTCTTCACCTCTTCCAAGCAAGGTACACCTAAACCTGCCCGTGCCAGACCACATATATGCCGGCTAGGATCCTCCAGCTATTCAAGCTCAATTGGCAAGGGGCAAGCTCCATCTCGGCCAGCATCCAAGCGAAATAGCGTTGCATTCGGCAGTCGCAGCCCACATTCAAAAAAGAGAGGAAGAAGAAGCGCCACCGAGCTCTCATCGGGCTGACTAGCACGATCCATCGGGCCGGGAACTTCAGAGCGATGTCTATCGGAATATTATACGCTCACGGAGAAGGGCGAGATCATCCTCGGTTATCTTGGAGGGACGGTTCATATCCAGAGCCGACGACCCAAGTTCACCAGGCTCTGGGTCCTTCCGAGGAACTCTCTGATGGTAGGAGTCGTTTTCGATCTCAGAAGCAGTGGGGGTAGTGTCAAGGTCTTCTACACTAGGTGCCCCTGAGCCCGAGGAGAGCTCTTCAGCAGGGGGAGTTGAAATCTTGGCAGGCCCTTTCGAGGGGAGAACTATTGTCAGACATCCCTGACACCCAGAAAAAACAGTGAAGGGAGGAGAGAATCAGTCTATGAGGAGCTACCCACGGTGTCCGTGCTAAACTAGATAGAGAGTCTCTAAAAAGTGCCCAAACAAGACCCAGCAAAACCACAAGTCTCTACCTAAGTAAAATAAACAAATAGAGTCACAGCATAAAAAAGAGGAGAAGTCGTTCAGAGAACCTACTTGTTCTTCTCGGAAAAAACAGGAGGTCGTGCAGTACGGTAAATGCCCGCTCCTTATGCTCACAGCAGAGAACGAAGCCCGCAGTTGAAATCCGAGATGCAGATATAAGCAAATCAACCGAGATGCTTGCAGAGAGGAAGGAGAAATTGCCGAAAGAAAAAGATGGAAACAGTAGAAGCCTCCCCTTCTTATAGTCGTAACCAGGACGCTCGTGACCATTGGATCTAAAGGAAGATCCCGGATATGAACGCCAAGTGTCGGCCACAAAAGGGGCCTCCCAAGTTCAAACAGACGGCTAAGATCAACCCACTGAGAAACGCCTCTGCGCGGTCGATTCGTCCCCTCTTTTGGCGGGAACCCAGCGGATGTTCGACAAATGTCGAACATTAGAAGAAACCCTAAAGGTTGATTTGATAGGCATTTAAGAAGACATGACGGTTGTACGTCTCGAGGAAAGATGATTGGAACGACAAGAAAATTCTTTTTTGCACCCTGGGACAACTACCAGCGAAGACAATCAGCACACCCTCTTCATATAGTTCCGGTACCAACTCACATACTCGTTGGAACCGAGAACACGGGGACAGATGTTGATGGTGTTTTCAGGCGCTACAAACATTTAAGACAGCACGACAAGAACAAAAGGGTAAATTCTCTGTCTGGCTAAGATCATGTAGCCGATCCGACCAGTTCATGTGAAGACCGACCACTTTGGTTCAGATGACCGAGCACTATAGAGGTCGGCAGGAGCGCTCTCAGTATAAAAGATTGTCATGGCCGACCTCATTAAGACCGACCAGACAACGGGCCGTGTTCAAGACAAAAGCACCCATTCTTATGGATAAGATAAGAAAGATATCACTACTCTCGCAAGGAGAAGGAGTCAGAATCCAAAAGGGAATACGGAAGGAGAAGGCAGCACCGGATCAGGAAACCCTACAAGAAGAGAAGATTGAGTCCAAATAGGATTTCTTACGCAAATAGGAATCTGATTTCTGTATTATTATAAATAGGAGGGTAGAGCATGTGTAAAAGGGAATCTGAAAATCATCACAAGAGTAAGAGATTAGAATCATCAAGCTCTGATTGTAAAACACAAAAAGATCCGCGAAGCATATTTCAGTAATAAAAAGTACCATCCTGTTCTGCCCGTGGACGTAGGTCGGATCCAAAATCCACCGAACCACGTTAAATCACCTTGTCTGATTGGCGCATTTTCTTGTTTTCGCTAAGTTTGCTTTTGGTCCCCCATAACCAAACAAATTCACAGTTGGAGGAGGATTTCCTTGGGAGTGATATTCCAATATTACCCTGAGACCAAAAATCAGCCGTCAACAGTATCAATAATTAATAATACAGTAGGAATTAAGTCCTCGTTGGGATCGATATTTTAATACTACTTGAACGATACGTGCGCTTGCGTATACGAGTGTGATTACGCACGGTCAAGTTCTTGGCACCATTTCCGGGGACTTATTTTCTATTAATTAGTTTTGGGGTTGGAAACGTTATGGATCTAATTTCTTTTAACTTATTGTTTTTTTCCTTGTGTTTTCCAGTTCTCAAACAATATATGAGACGAACTAGAAGCTTTGAACTCTGACCGCTTGACCTAGAGATTGAAAGAACCATAGACACTTGAGATGGGAAGGCACGAAGGGCAAGAAGTAATTGTTAACATGGAACCTGAACCGTTAGAAAGTTGCACCACCAATTCCCATTCGAGACGGAACCATTACGGTTGTTGACGGCCTCATTTCCTGTATTGTACTTCTCCATTACCAGCAAAAAAACATGTGACATCAAAAATGCATTCAGAAGATTCAGCAGTCAGTGCAATTTGGAGAAATGCAAATGAAGATCCTTAATGCCCACATCAGCAACTTCCTGGAAGTTTACGGCACTTTCAATTACAATCGAGCAGCCGAAAAAGCAATGAGACTGCGTGTTTTTCCATACTCCTAGAAAGACAGAGCAAAAGCTTGGCTACATTCATTACCAGCAGGTTCTATCACAACTTGGAACACTCTAGCCATCAAATTCCTTGCAAAGTACTTTCCACCAGCCAGAACAGCAAAGTTGAGGAATGACATCACAACCTTTGTGAAACAAGATTCAGAATCACTCTGCGAAGCTTAGGAAAGATTCAAGGATTTGCTATGGAAATGTCCTCACTATGAGATTGCAAAGTGGCTACAAGTCCAAACCTTCTACAATGAACTTTCTGGAATAATGAGAACCACAATTGATGCTGATACTGGATGAGCATTAATTGCAAAATGAGAAGATTAGGCCTGGGACATAATTGAAGAAATGGCCAACAATATTTCTTTGTGGCCAATATAAAGGAGTATGATCCAACGAATCACAAGAATTTATGAAGTTGGAGCCAACACGGCACTGAATGCCATGCTGGATATGATTTGCAAAAATCTGGAAACTCTTAACTTGAAGGTTAATGGTGGATCCACAAGTTCACCATTTGGAGGAGCACCATAGTCAGAATCTTACAACCAACAAGAAGAGAGACAGTAAACTATGTCAACAATTTTCAACAGACCGGGGGGGAACAATCTATATTACAAACACCTACAAACCAAGGTGGAGGAATCATCCAATTTCGCATGGAGCAATAATTTGGGCAAATGAACAATCCACCACCCGGATTCAACAGTAAAATAAGAGTTAAGAGTATGAAAAAAGAGCCAGGAATAGCGAAGTGCTTGCCCTAGTTGAAAAAGCAAGAAGCCAAAATACGACGCTTTAGCAGCTGTTGGTTCAAAATCAAGTAACCAGATATGACGCTATGATTCAAAGTCAAGCAGTTTCTATGAAAACATTGGAGAGTCAAATTGGACAACTGGCCAATGCTCAGAGTTACGACCGCCAAGTAATCTTTCCAGTAACACAAAACCAAATCCAAGGAACCGAGGAAAATGAGCAATGTCAAGCCATCGCCTTGAAAAGCGGTACTGAAATAAAAAAAGATGTTTGGAATCAAGGCATTCATTGAAGAAGTTCTAAAATATGTAGTTCCACAGATGGAGGAAAAAACAAGCAATGGAAAAAGATCAAGAAAGAATCATTCCACCTCCAATTCTCCACAGTGTCATCAGAAAAGAAAACTAGACAACAGTTTGCTCGATTCTTGGAGGTATTTAAAAAGCTTGTTATAAACATCCCATTTGCAAGAAGTGTTGGAAGAAATACCCAGCTATGTCAAATTCATGAAAGTCATTCTCTCACGAAAGGGAGATGAGAGATTACGAGGAGGCATTTAATATTGACAGAAGAATACATCGCCATCATTCAGAGGAAATTCCCCCAAAGTTGAAAGATCCGGGCAGTTTTCACTATCCCTTGCACCTTTGCAGAACATTACATCGGTAAAGCTTTATATGATTTAGGTGCAAGTGTTATTTAATGCATTTTTCTATTTATAGGAAACGTAAATGGAGAGAAAACAATGCCTACCTCAGTCTCTTTGCAACTTGCTGATAGAACGCTCGCATTTCCGAGAGGTTGTGGTTGAAGATGTGCTGGTCAAAGTTGACAAACTCATTCTCCCAACAGATTTATTCTCATTGACATGGAGGAAGAACAAAGATGTGCCTATCATCCTTCGAAGACCATTCTTAGCTACAGGTTGAACTGTTATTGATGTGCAAAAGGAAAACTAACCATGAAAGTTCAGGACCAAGAAGTTACCTTAATGTTTTCAAAGCCATGAAATTCCCGAGTGATGAAAATGAGAGGAATGTTTCAGAATTGATGTTGTTGATAGTATCATTCAAGATACTGATGCAATTCCCATGGATAAACTTGAAGCTTTGCATCACCAACATGACTGACAGGCGAGCTAGATTCTGAAATTCTAGAATGTATCAATTATTTGAAAAGCCATTCCTATTCAAATCGACACCACAAGTGGAAAGTCTGGAACTACCAAAGAATGATCGAATCAAGCCTTCGATTGAAGAACCATCTCAGGTATGCATTCCTTGGAAACTCGTCTGAAGGTACGCTTGATGTGACTTGCATCGCCGCACTCGAATTCGAAATACGAATGCGGCTCGCAATCACACTCGGGCTCGGTTTCGCTAATTCCCAATTAGCGAATTTTCCGTTGCGTCGTAATTAAATGATTACGCCTAGCGAATTCACTATTCACATCGCTAACGAATTAATTCTAAATTAATTCGTTCGCCCGAATTAAAATCTAATTTTAATCCGCGTCGAAATCTAATTTCGTTTAATATATCGAATATATTAATTTACCGATTAATTCTAAATTAATCATTCTCTCTCTTTAGACGATATTTTATCCCAGATAAAATATCTCCGTAATTAATCCTAGATTAATTTTCTCTCTCTCTTTACATAATCCCAGATTATTATGAGTGCGAGTTATGCGTCATCGGTGCATCATCGGGAAGCGACCCATGAGATCCCCGGATAAGTCGGCAGTAAATATGGTCGTCGGAGTATCCGAATCACGTACGTACCAAGTACTACGTTTCTATCGATTTACTAGACAATATCGGCTTCTAGCAAAGCACAAAGTCTACCCATTCTCCGGTCATATTCATCTAAGAATATTTAGATCTATATCAAGCGTAGTATACCAAGTATTATGTATATCGGGCCCAGTATCGGATAGTCACGTGCTAGGGCTGGGGCTGGATAAGGTCTGCCCCGTCCGAAGCACATGTCGGATGTCTGGTAACTAGTCTCTATATCGGATATACATGACCTTGTCATAATATCCCGATGGCCGGCCAGCACTTAAGAGCACTAATACCGTATCCGCGTGACATCATCTCCACTATGACTGGAGTGATACTTCCGTCTGGACATCACACCCAATACTCTACGATTCTCAATATACCCAGCATTGGCGTAAACAGAACCTGTTACAGCCTGGACGACCTCAACTAAGCATATTGATTGTCGTAAGCATTAGCGGTGTAAGTCTCAGGTTAAGACCATACACACCTACCCTGATGTCGAACTCCCATAGAACACATAGTCATAATACCAATGGGATTTCGAGGGGTCTATCCAGAGCGAAGCTTTTCCCGTACATCGGTGATCGTGAAACACAACCTCCTATCGCACTTGCATGAGTATCCAATACCCAAAAATATATGAGAACTATGTCGTTTGTGCCCTCACAACGCGCACAAGTGCAATACTAGCCTATTCCGCATTATCGATGTCCAGTCTCGATAATACTACGACTAGGGATATTTAATGATTAATCCTTCGTGGACTGATACTGTCTCATATCATCTCAATCCAGGAACTAATCATATGGACCTCTCTTCATTTATATATCTAAGGTGATCTAATCACAAATGATGAGAGTGCAATTTTCCTTGTCACATAGTTAATTTGTACAACAACACTATGATCTGTACAAATAGTGACGCTATGGGTCATATTATTCAACCATCTCCCCACTTGGCACATAGCCAGTCACTCAAGTGTCGTACACCCGAACTATGTACGGTTCGGTCAAATTGCTGAGAAAAGGTTTTCATCAGCGGATTTCCATGATTATCGTCTGACGCGATTTATACGATCACCACATCGCCACGATGTATGATCCGAACGAATCAGATGAATATAGAAGTATATATCTGAATCGTCGATGAGACCTTTAATTCTTTAGCCTTGTGCTGACGCCTAGCTCAGCTGCTAACAGAACTATATATAATCTAATTAGATTTATTATCGACCCAAATGGCTTCTTTTGCTGCCTCAGCTGCAGTAATAATCCGTATTCACTGTCCCGTTATTCAAACTTTATAGTACCAAAGTATTTAACTGTTTGGAAACTTGCAGCAGTGATCCCAGTCACTTCAAGTTCTCATTCTCCATAGCTTAAGACAACATCTTTAGTTCTCTGAGATACTAAATGATGTTCTTAACTTCAATCCAGTGACTATCACTTGGATTGACCTGATTGTGACTTCATCTGCTCAAAGCGTATGAGACACCATATCAAGTACATTTTAAATGTATAATTTCCCAGAGAGTGTTAACAACTCCAAATCTGTCCCAGTAGATCTTTATTCCTTGAACAAAGGTTGTTTACTCCCCAGAATTCTACGGAGAATTTCTATGAAAGCCAAGCTTTCACCAATTGCTTTATGGGAATTTCATTATCAGTACTCTCCCACTAACCTCCTTATATACACAAGAATCATTTCGTTTTGAGTCAAATCATAAACCATATTTTACTTCAAAATGACAGTTCTAAGAACCTAATGCTTGGTTCAATCCAAACATGGATCGAATAACCTGTAAAACCTTGTTTGCTGGTTTAGTACGACAAAATCGTCAGGATGTTATAAACCATCCTCCAAAAGGTTTCCGTTTAAGGAAAGCGATTTTGATCTTTAACTGACACATTTCATAAATGAAATGTACATCTTTAGCAAGCATTATCCGAATGGATTTACCGTGGCAACAGGTAAAGGTTGAACTGTAATCAACACAATGTTGTAACGATACATTTCCGTCACAAGCCTAGCTTTGTACGTTGGTATGTTGCCATCCATGTATGTCTTCCTTGAAGACTTACATTTTACCAATAGGCACAATGTCTTACGGTACATCAACTAGTATCCAAACATAGTTGTTATACATGGAATCCATTTCGGACTCATGGCACTTTGCCATAAAAGGGAGTTGATACCTTGTATCATTCCTTGTACGTAGTCGGTTGGTATTCCTCAATAAGATTTACATCTTTAAGGGGTTACATCAGAAACCCATACCCCAGGTTGTTTTCTGCTCTCTCAATCTACGCGGTTCTTGGTATTTGAAGATTAATGGTTTAGTTTATCCTTGATGAACTATTTATGTTCCATTACGGACTTCGTGCCTTGAACAGTTTACCCCGATTTTCATCGTGTTTTATGTCCTCCCACTTACCACTGCATATCGGTATTCCTCTTAGGAAAACCGTATGGCGAGCAACAATCACATTGTTTCTCTTGTGAGATATATAAGTACTACTTATGGTTTCCCTTAGGATAACCTATAATTGGCACTTATCCAATTTGGGTCCTTAGTTTGGTATCATCCAAACTTTATGCCTGGCATACCCAAATTATTAGGAATGAGAAACCATGTTCCTTTCCTGTTCATATCCTATATGATATATGTCAAACAGATTATATGGAACCTTATTCTAAATAAGTTTTTCACTGTAAATACATATCCGTTGAAGGAAATGATAGCTCAGAGCGACTCGTGATAAACCTTATCATGTCCAACAAAATTCGGTTTTCAGTTCGGACACACCGTCAAACTGACGTGTCTCGGGAGGATCCTCATCTGAAAGAATACCATACTCTTTCATGTATGTTTGAAACTTACTACTTAAGTATTTTCATTATGGTCTTACCGTGACGGCATAATACTATAGCGATCTGTTTATCTACTTCGTGTCGAAACTCTAATAGTTTCCGATCTATTGTTCTTCAAAAGAAACACATACCATAACGTGATGCCATATCCATTAAGGTCACGAAATATTCATGTTCACATCTAGCCTAGCTAGATATGGGCCCACTAACTTCACCATGAATAGGGCTAACAGATCGGTGACACTTACACTATTACCAAGTAAATAGTGTTTTAGGTATGGGCCCCTAACTTCACCATGAATAGGGCTAACAGATCGGTGACACTTACACTATTACCAAGTAAATAGTGTTTTAGGTACTTTACCTAACAAACTAGATTCGTAGACTTTATTTGAATATTCAAATCAGTCCTAGTACCCACTCTTCAAAAGTGCGGATATACGAGTCTTGTTTAATTCTGTCCTAGACAACAATGCCACAAATAAGTCTCTATTGATCAAATCAGTTTGAGCTAATTATTTGTCATTTTATATGTTTGAGATTTTAATTATATTCAAAATATAAATCTGTTATTCACATCTAATGTGTTTATCTCAGTATCATCTTTATATAATGAAACACTTAGTGTTCTAGAATATAAAGGTTTATCCATAATGGATTAAACACTAATATAGAGATAATGTCTCTAGTCAAACTAGTTACATTATAACAGTTCCTAATTTAAGTACACACCCGAAGGGTAGTTCCTAAACTTAGACATCTACGGTCGAAACAGCGACTTTCGTCCCATTTCCGATTCGCAGAGCAATCTCAGCTTGAAGTCATTATCCTGTTCAAAGCAGATTCTGAACATCAATACATATATTTTATGTATCACACTAAGTATTTAAAATCTAATTTCAATACTAGTAGTGAACATAAATTTGACAAACATTTTTAAAGTCAGAGCCTTGCCCTTTCTTTAATTCCTTCATGTCTGCCATATCCAAATGGTAGTCACTTTGGGATATGTCAATTATCCTTTTCAATATTTCAGGAACCTTAGGCCAAGCCTTGGGTTTTTAGAATATCGAAACAATGTGCACCTCGTGCTACATGCCCAATTGCAAACTTTGACTTTATCTCCTCTAGAATAGTCAATTAATTCTCCAAGAATTATAAATTGCAATTTTAATACTTCTTAAATCTAAAATTAGATTTATGACAAGTATATTAAATTAAGCACTAAAGCCATCATCACATAAATCTTCCAAAGATTTTATGCTCTACTTATTTTGCTTAATTTTGGGCTTAAGGTATAATAAGTTATTTTATCAAATAAAGTAACCTATTATTTATTCCCAATTTGAAAATTAAATCATTTAAAATATTTAATCCAAGATTATATTTTAAATATCCAACTTTTCAATTCTTTCTTGATTTCAATAGTCCAACTATTTAATCAATTATTAGTGGTACTATATATTATAATGATTATAATAGTCCAACTATATAATCAAATATAATCCAAATTAATTAACCTCAATTACATTGATTACTATAATCCAATTATAAAATCAACTGTAAACTGAAATTAATTAATTCAAATATATTGATTAATATAATCCAATTATATATAATCAATTAATACAGTCCAACTGTTTATTAAAACAACAATAAATATTAGTCCAACTAATACTTTTAATATATTTGACGAGTGATATTTGTTTGAGCGCGTATGGCGAGTAATTGAACGAATATTGCAAATTCAATTCTTGCCTCCCACTATTTTTCGTCGAGCCTCTAACCCTCTGTCGAGTACTCGGGAAACCGTGTTTCATAGTGGGCTAGGATCCCGTTAAATATCACACAATCTTGACTTTGGCCAACAAATTGTATGATAATTAACTAGGTAGATCTTGAAGATCAATTGGATCTCATCCAACTCCTAGATCCAGTAGGTGGACATCCAAGTCCGAAATATATATCTTATATATGCCTATATATCTAATATATAGCCTAACCTTTTTCCTCTAATCAACTAGGCCTTGGCTTTGGCACAACAAACCTAATGATCCCAGTCAAGCGCGGACCCATTGACCATGGAAGCTTCGTAATCAATGTCGTTGGACAAGAAGTGGTCTTGACTTTGGCCAACAAACCACAACTTGGACAAGACACAATATGGAACAAAGCCTCGTGATTCAAACACATCTTCGACGGACAAGGGCTTGACTTTGGCCAACAACCCATGCCAATCTAGGATCTTGAGTAAGAATCACTCAATGGAAGGAAAAGACGCATGATATTTGATGAGGGCTTTTCGCGTGCGAATTGGCTACCAATTTAATTATCTTTGTTAAGGTATCATCATCATACACCCTTAAACATGCATTCTAAATACATAATAAAGCGCATATGAAATAAAGTAATAATGATGCGGATGGATACTTAACACATTGATCCTAGATCAAATCTCTCCTTTATCACTCAAGCTAGCACTTGTATTACTTCTACCCCTTACACTACACTTCTAAAGAAACCTCATTTACATTGAGGGGAATAGGTGAGAAGAGAATACAAAGAGAATAGAGGTGATAAGGCTGGACACGCAGGTCCAATTTAATAAATCGAATTTATTACAACAATTTCCAAAATTGCCCCACCCGACTAATATCCATCCGATATACATTATTCATTCATCACAACCACGTATTCACACAAAAGCATGCTATCAATCAATCTAATCAAATTAATTAATCTGATAATTATGTGACCATCCAATGTTCAAACAACGATTTGATTTTGCTCGAGTCAAACTCGTTTTTGCGAATAAGTACTCATAGTACGAATTCATGAATTAAATTAAACTACAACATTAAATCTAATTTAATATGTATTTAATACTAATTCACTATTCAATTCCAAATTAAATATTACACTTTATTTAATAAACCTTTTCGACTTAAATTCCAAATTTAATCGCGTCGGGTCTCAAAGCCCGATTAACGTCCAACGTCAATTCAATTCAAGTCTAATGGGCTTTAATTAATTTCTTTAAGGTGTGGGCTTCGGCAACCAAAGCCCAATCAAGGAGTAACCCCATAAGCCTAGAAATCAATTTAGGTCCATTAGGCCCAATTAAACTTTAAAGGTTTAATAGTCGCATTTGGGCTTTATGGTAGTGGTTTTGGGCCCAATTGGATCCAATCCATTTGGCCTAAACTCATCTTGATAAAATCAAGCCCAATAAGCCCAATTACAACATAATAAGCCCAAATCCAATTTAAAGGCCTAATTCATTAAATTACACAAATCCAATTTCACAATTTAATTACCTAAAGTGTATTACATGAATAATCACCCAAATCAATATTTCCGAAACATGAAATTAGTCCAATTAATCATGTTCATTATCATCATCACATGTCCAACACATAAATGAAAATCAAACCCATTTTACATGCTTCTAAGTCTCGGCCAATGGAGTAATTTTTGTCCGATTTGAATTTAATCCAATTAATTCCATAATCGACATCTAATTAACTTCCCGAATGATTTCCAATACATCTAATGTTCAAAAATCAAAAATCCAAGACTTTATAGGGCAAAATCCAATTCGGCCAACATGAGAATTTTGGGATTTTATGTTCAATTCAAAGTACAATCCAATTCATCTTAAATCAACATCATCCTACATGATTCTAACTCATCCAATGAATCAAAATCAAAAAATTCCAAGAACCCAAAATTCAATACACATTCGGCCTAGATAACATTTTTGGGCAAAATTGATCCAATCACATTTTCTTGAAATTGATCAAATCAATCTTCAATTCAACATATATTAAGCATGCTCAAACATCCAATTTTATAAAATCATGTTCAAATACAAAGTACCCAATTTTAAGCCCTACATTTTCATGCTTGAACCTATAGCTCTTGATGCCATTGTTAGGTTTATTCTAGGTCCCAAGATCAAACAAGACATGAAATACATGTGTGAACACATAAACGGAGGTAGCGGAATACTCACATCGATCGGTTGAGAGATGCGGCAAGCAACAAAACTTGAAAATCCTCACTGCAATGGGCGTGAACTGCAGTGAATTTACTCACTGTTTTGGGCGTGAAAGTGGTCCTTCGTCAAGCTCCAAGCTTCATCGAACGGATCCCGCCTCATGGGTGAACCTCCCTTACACCTTCGCAAGTCTCGTAAGTGTGCTAGCACTTGTGTTTTGCAACAAAACACACTCATTGCTCCCCTTAAAGCTCACGACAGTGAGTTGTGTTGGAGAAGAGAGAACAGCCCTTTTGGGCGTGAAAAAGAGAGAAGAATTGGTGGTGTTGTGTAATGGTTAATTGTAAAATGAATTACAAAAAATGCTTTATATATTTTTCCAAAAATTAATAAGCATTACCATTTTAATTTATCAAATAAAGTAAATGGTAATGGCTCTCTCACCACCAACACTATTCCAACACACCCATCACTATTCAATGTCACTTTATCAAAGTGACTTGATGTGTGTCTATCAATCAATCAACTCAATCACATCAATCAATCACATCACTCAAAGTGACTTTTGATTTGACGCTTCATGTGACGAATGATTTGACGCTTGATGTGACTTGCGTCGTCACACTCGAATTCGAAATACGAATGCGCTCGCAATCACACTCGGGCTCGGTTTCGCTAATTCCCAATTAGCAATTTTCCGTTGCATCGTAATTAAATGATTACGCTTAGTGAATTCACTATTCACGTCGCTAACGAATTAATTCTAAATTAATTCGTTCGCCCAAATTAAAATCTAATTTTAATTCCGCGTCGAAATCTAATTTCGTTTAATATATCGAATATATTAATTTACCGATTAATTCTAAATTAATCATTCTCTCTCTTTAGACGATATTTTATACCAGATAAAATATCTCCGTAATTAATCCTAGATTAATTTTCTCTCTCTCTTCTACATAATCCCAGATTATTTATGAGTGCGAAATACATCATCGGTGCATTATCGGGAAGTGACCCATGAGATCCTCGGATAAGTCGGCAGTAAATACGGTCGTCGGAGTATCCGAATCACGTACGTACCAAGTACTACGTTCTACCGATTTACGAGACAAGATCGGCTTCTAGCAAAGCACGAAGTCTACCCAATTCTCCGGTCATTTTCATCTAAGAATATTTAAGATCAATATCAAGTGTAGTATACCAAGTATTATGTATATCGGCCCAGTATCGGATAGTCACGTGCTAGGGCTGGGGCTGGATAAGTGTCTGCCCCGTCCGAAGCACATGTCGGATGTCTGATAACTAGTCTCTATAATCGGATATACATGACCTTATCATAATATCCCGATGGCCGGCCAGCACTTAAGAGCACTAATACCGTATCCTGCGTGACATCATCTCCGCTATGACTGGAGTGATACTTCCGTCTTGACATCACACCCAATACTCTACGATTCTCAATATACCCAGCATTGGCGTACACAGAACCTGTTACAGCCCTGGACGACTTCAACTAAAGCATATTGATTGTCGTAAGCATTAGCGGTGTAAGTCTCAGGTTAAGACCATACACACCTACCCTGATGTCGGACTCCCATAGACACATAGTCATAATACCAATGGGATTCCGAGGGTCTATCCAGAGCGAAGCTGTTTCCCGTACCATCGGTGAAACACAACCTCATATCGCACTTGCATGAGTATCCAATACCCAAATATATGAGAACTATGCCGTTGTGCCCTCACAACGCGCACAAGTGCAATACTAGCCTATTCCGCATTATCGATGTCCAGTCTCGATAATACTACGACTAGGGATATTTAATGATTAATCCTTCGTGGACTGATACTGTCTCATATCATCTCAATCCAGGAACTAATCATATGGACCTCTCTTCATTTATATATCTAAGGTGATCTAATCACAAATGATGAGAGTGCAATTTCCTTGTCACATAGTTAATTTGTACAACAACACTATGATCTGTACAAATAGTGACGCTATGGGTCATATTATTCAATAGAAGTCTGAGTAATTAAGTACGTAGGGGTGTCTTAACATCTGGTGCCCTAAAGCCAACTCGTTTGGGAGCCACCGACCCAACACTCGCTACATAGATGGAAGATATTGTATATAAATAAAAAAATCAAAAGAAAAAGAAAAAATCAGAAAAATCGGAAAAATTATTCCATTGCCGCAAAAAGGTGTGAATTCTGATAAAACTTTAGGACAAAAATATTACTCTCTTATCAACTGCATTTGTGACTGTTGTGGGAAAAATGAGTTGATTAATATTTTGCTAGCTGTGCATATGGAGAATGGTAAATATAATCGAAGAATTTACTAATTCAGTAATTTAGAAAGAAAGAAAACAACTAGTAACTTGGAGTAGAAGTTTCACATGATTAGTCACTAACGTCTTTACTCTCTTTTCCTTTGTCTTTTTACTTTTGTGTGCATTAGTTTTATTATCTTTTTACTCTTGTAAAACGTTTGTGGGTATCGTTGTTGTAAGCCCTCACGAGACTATAACTCGTCCACTAGGGACACCTAGGGGTTTAAAGGCTTGTTGCATATGCTAAATGCAACCGTGATCCCTACGAAAGTGGCTTAGTTTAATTTTAATTATTTCTTGTATTTTATTTAATTATTTTGCTCAAGAAATAGAAAAATGTTAGGTTTGGGGGTGTGATGAGCGAAAAATATATCAATATTTACCGCCCCTTTTACTTAATATTTTGTTTAGTTTCTCGGGTTTGATGAACGTTTTGATGTGTTTTAGTTTATTTTGCAGATAAAATAATATTGGCACATAATGAAATTCTTTAGGACGAAATGTGGGTCAAATAAGGGCAAAAATTGGACTTTACATATTAATTTTGGAGATTGGAAACTTGAAAGGGCGTTTTAACGAAGTGCAGTTTTGGAAATTCCAGTTTTGCGCATTTGTCGTATTTTCTTTTACTCAGATATCTGATTGAGCTGATTCAAGTTCCAGATTAAACAAGACGCAAATATCTAAAACTTTGAAAGACAAATAAATTTTGAATCCTGAAGATTTAATGCCTTAAATTGATGAACCATCCAGAAGTGTGTTGTGTGTAATTATTAAAATCATTTTCAATCACTTTCAAAGTAAAAAATAAATTAATAAATAAATAATAAAAATTATCAAATAACCACCAAACATGATAAGCAATTATTGGAGCAATTAATAATGGATTTGGTGGAGCAATTAATAATGGATTTGGTGGATGATTTGATGGAGGCAAAATTTTTCCTATAAATACCAAGTCATTTCATTTGTAAATTCATACTTTCTTCTAAGGAATTCCTTAAGAATACTAAGAAGATTGTATCTTGTTTATTTATTTACAGCTTTCAGTAATTAATTTCCGCTTTCGCACTTTCTTTTCTTTACTTTTCAGTTTTTACTTTCTGTAATTTACTTTTACGCACAGTACTTTTCGTTCTTTAATTTTAAGTTTTTACTTTTCAGTAATGAGGAGGTAACTCCCCTTTGCTGGGGTAAAAGGTAAAATTTTTATTACTAATATTTAGATTAATCTCCCTTAATTGTAATATATAACTAGTTAAAACCTGACTTAACGAGGATACCGCCATATTGGTCGGTTGGTAATTATTTAAATTGGTTTTAACCTGACTAAACTAGATATCGCCTGATTGGTCGGTTGGTAATTAATTATTAATTTTACTTAATTTGTATACCGCCTATATGGTTGGTTGGTAATTATCATGAAAAGTTAATATATTTTCTTTTATTGTACTTTTACTTTATTTACTTATCAGCAATTTACTTTCACCATTTACTTTTCAGCAATTTACTTTTAGCAATTTACTTTTAGCATTTACTTTTCAGCAATTTACTTTTCAGCATTTAATTTTCAGTATTTAATTTCAGCATTTACTTTCCGTCATTTACATTTCAGCAATTTACTTTTCAGCATTTTACTTTATGTCTTTTATTTTATTTAAGTTTTTACTAGCCCTAATTATATGTCGTAACTAAGTTAGTTATCTGGGGTTGTGATGAATTCTAATATCATCGTTTTATAAGGGGTTATTTTATATTTTGGGTAATTTAAAGGTTTACTTATTAAGTCCTAAGCTTAATGCTTCTTGTTGTCTGATCACCAATAAGATTGATGTGGTAAATCTAAAATAAACTTGACAAAGGAATTTTAGGTTTCAGCCTTAGACTTAATAGCCCACGATCTTCCTTGAGGATATATAACCCTTTAATAGATTTCCTTACAGGAAAGACATATACCTGTCGGGCGGGGTAGCCATAATTGGAACTTAAACTTAATAAATCCATATAATTTGGTTGACATAGACATATGGTTCAATTGGGTTAAACTGGGTATTTGCGTCTGACCATCGACAGAGGCTTTCGCATAATTTAGTGTTCCAGGTTAGTAAACCGATTTATTACACAACCATGAAATAAACACTTCATCTTTTTAAAGATATTAGAAAGATTCACAACCCTAGATCTTTGAGTCTTTTGTTATTTTCCTTAGTATTTTCTTTTGTTTATTTTATTTATTTTAATTAAGGAAAACCACATTCATCCAACCAATCAAACAATCATTCTCTTCTCCTTTTAATTAGATATTTATAAATAAATAGATTCAACAATTAATAACAACAGTAGAAATTAAGTCCTCGTGGGATCGATATTTTTATACTACTTGAACGATACGTGTGCTTTCGTTATACACGTGTGTAAGCACTGGTCAAAGTGGAGATCTGAGACAGGAAAGGGACAGAAAACCAAGTGGTAGATCATTATCGAGGCTCGAGAATGGAGAAACAGCTGGCAAAGAACAGACAATCAAAGAAACTTTTCCAGATGAACAGCTATTTGCCATGAAACAGTATGATGCCCCTTGGTATGCTGACTATGTCAACTATATAGTGTCAGAAAAATGGTCGTTGGAGTGGACAACTCAGCAAAGAAAAAAGTTCTTCAAAGAAATCAAGCACTATGTCTGGGATGAGCCGTACCTGTTCAAACATTGTGCTGATCAATTATTGAGACGGTCTGTTCCATAGGAGGAAGTTAACAGTGTTTTGCAACACTGTCATTCATCACCATATGGCGGACACTTCAGTGGAAACAAAACTGCAGCCAAAATTCTTCAATCAGGTTTGTTCTGGCCCACTCTTTTAAAAGATGCTTATATATTTGATCTTCAATGTGACAGGTGCCAGAGAACATGAAATATCTCAAGAAGAAATGAAGGACCTCTGTAAAATATTCTGGAAGTAGAGATATTTGATGAATGGGGGATTGATTTTATGGGACCCTTTGTTACATCATTCAGAAACCTGTACATACTAGTTGCAGTAGACTATGCCTTCAAATGGGTCGAAGCAGCATTACCTCCCAAGGATTCAAAAGTGGTGATTAAATTCCTTAAAAATAATATTTTCACTCGCTTCGGAACACCTCGGGTAATTATCAGCGATGGTGGCACACATTTCTGCAACAGATACTTTGATGCACTTCTATCCAAATACGGAGTTACTCATAAAGTTGCTACTGCCTACCATCCACAGTCAAATGGGCAGGTTGAAGTTTCAAACAGAGAAATCAAAAGAATCTTGAATAGAACTATTGGATCAACAAGGAGAGACTGGTCTACAAAACTGGATGATGCATTATGGGCCTACCGGACAGCTTTCAAGACACCAATTGGTATGTCTCCATATCGAATGGTGTTTGGGAAAGCGTGCTATCTGCCAGTTGAGCTTAAACACAAGGCGTACTGGGCACTGAAGAAGTTGAATCTTGATCCATAAGCTGCAGGAGAGAAAATACTTCACCAACTCAATGAATTATAGGAATTTCACCTACATGCTTATGAAAATGCCAGATTATACAAGGAAAAACCAAGAAATGGCATGACCGAAAAATAGTGCACAGATTATTTCAGTCTCAAATAAATAAATAAAATAGAAAAATCCAATTTAACTATTAAATTTATTTTACCGATTAATTCAAAATTAATAGTTCTTCATATTCTTATCGAATTTTATCCCAGATAAATTCTCGTCGTAATTAATCCCATATTAATTTTTTGTTCGAGTCATACATCATCGATGAATCTTCGGGAAGCGACCCATGAGATCTATGGATATGTTGGTAGTAAATCCGGTCGTCGGACTATCCAAATACATGCGTACCCCATACCACGTTCCTACCGATTTACAAGACATGGTTGGATTCTAGCAAAGCACCATACTTACCCAATTCTCCAAAAAAAATTCTTTAAGGAATATATAATCTTTGTCAGGCGTAGTATACATAGTATTGCGCATTGCGATCCATACAAGGCATGGGGTTAGAATAGTGTATGCCCCGTCCGAAGCATATATCAGATCACTAGCGACTAGTCTCTTTAATCGGATAATCATGACTTTGTCATATTATCACGATAGTTGCAACATAATAGAGAACCAGTTATGTATCCCTGCGTGATCATCATCTCTATATGACTGAAGTGATACTTCCGTCTTGACATCACACCCAATACACTACGATTCTCATTAAACCTAGAAGAGGCGTTCGAGTAGCGTTTGATAACGCATTCGAATGGGATGAGGCAGATCGCATACGTTCGTATAGCATTTGATAATACGTTCGAACGGGATCACAAAAATAACATCTATCATCACAAAAACACATGCATGAGTGTTTCCCCAAGCGGTCCGTGGAGTTGTATCTGAAGTACATTCCGCACTATCGTCAATTCGGATTCAGCTACGGAATTTACGTCTAGGTTTCCATCTGATATACCACGAGAAGCAACACTCAATCACTAACCCAATATTGACATACATGAAACATGATAATGTATATAACCATAAATAACTGAAGAGGAAAACATGCGAAACAATGAAGAAAGATAAATAACACAAAATAAATACGGAACAATAAATATGTGACCAAAGAATTTGGCTGCTTTTAATGTAAGACTTCGCATACCCAGTTGGACGTATTCCACGTCCAACCAAGCATGTTGTTTCCAGGACGACAAAATAAAATATAACAAAGGGTGCCCTCAGGTCTTACCTTTTAAGTCACCTCTTAGAAGTGCGTCGCGCGGCCGTCGGAAGGGTTAATGCTCCGCATTTTTTCTGGTTCGCTGGTTCAATGTTTTCCTTTGTCGTCTTGCTATTTTGGGCTGTTGTTTTCTCTATTTTTGCTGCTATTTCTGGTCGTTGTTTTTGGTTGTTGTTTGCGGTATTTAGGGTGCAGTTTGAAGACTATTTGTTCGGTAATTAAAGGGGTTTCAGGGTGCAGTTTATGCGGTAGTTCAAGGTAGTTTTATGCGGTAGTTCAAGGTAGTTTTCTGGGCTATTTTTGTGATGAAAGAAGGCAGTTTGCTGGGCAATTTATGCGGTGATTTATGGGCAGTTTGCTGGGCTGTTTCCGGGATTATTTTGTGAGTAGTTTCGGCCTTATTTTTGTTTACGTTTTGGTTGATTTAAGGGTTATTAGTTTGAAGGTTATTGAATCGGTGATGGTTAGTTTTGTGGGGTCTATGAGTGTTGACATGTGAGGTTGGCTTTGTGGGTTTATTTCTTTGTTTACGTCCAGGTCTGTTTTCTTTGTGGGGTCTGTGGGGTTGTCTGGTTCATGTGAGAGGCGTGATTGGTAGATTGAGGGATGAGTGTGTTGTTGGTCAGTGTGCGTGTGTTTTATGAGGGTAGGGTGTACATGTGTTTGCGTGGGTAGTGTGTTCGTGTGTTTGTGAGGGTAGTGTGTGCATGTGTTTTTGGGCTGTGAGTGAAGTGTCGTGGCGTGAAGGGGCTGATGCGTGAGTGTATTCTTGGTGAGGTGTTATGTGAAGGGCGGGAGGGAGAATATGGTTTATTTTTTTATGTTTTCCGAGAATATGATGAATGAGCTCTCTGTCTCCGGGGGTCTTTGGTGATTTTTTGGCGTGAATGTACTCCCCCCCCCCCCCCCCGGGTTAAGGGTTTGGTTTGTGCTCCTTTTTATAAGAGAATGTGAGGGTTGTCCTTATTTGGGTAGGAAACGGAGATTGTGTAATAATGGGGAATATTTATTTAGTTTGTTATAGGAAATGATCTATTCAATTTAGGAAGGTGATTTACTTTGTTTAGGAAAAGGATTTGTTTAATTTCGACATGTATTTTATTTAATATGGAATGTGATTTATTTAATTTAGGAATGGGGGTTTGATTTGATTTGGAATGTAATTTATTTAAATTAGGAAGGGGGATTTGATTTGATTTGTTTTAATTTAAATGGATTTGATTTAATTTAGACATGTGTTTTGAATGTTTTAATTATTTTGGATTGGGTTTGGGCGAAATGGGCTTTGGATGGGTGCGGGGGTTTTGGGCCGAGGCTTAATATTTTAAAACAGAGATCCAACTAGAGAACCTGAAGCTAAGTAAACAAATTAAGTCCAACAACGTATTGATTTCTGAATTTTCCCTTCCGACGTCCGTTTCCCGTGACTTCCGCAACTTAAGGGGTAGTGCCTCCATACGAGGCTCAACATCGGGACTTATATACAAAAATACAGTGCCTACAATCACCCCCACTTTGATGGGACTTGTGCAGTGTGTGACAATGAAAATCCTATCAAAGTTATGCAATGCATTTTTACTTACTTGGCTCGCCAGCTGCCACTTAACTTGCATGTTACTTTAAACTGAGTTGATCTGGTGATGATGTGGGCCTCAACCCGTGCTCCATTCCCAGAGCGCCATTCCTGGCGAGTGATGATGTGGGCCTCAACCCCGAGACGCATCCCAAACTACTGATGATATGTAGGCCTCCACCTGTGCTCCATTCCCGGAGCACCATTCCCGGTGAGTGATGATGTGGGCCTCAACCCGTGCTCCATTCCAGGAGGGCCATTCCCGGCAACTGATGATGTGGACCTCAACCTTGGGATGGATCCCAAACTACTGATGATATGTGGGCCTCAACCCGTGCTCCATTCCCAAAGCGCCATTCCCGGTGAGTGATTATGTGGACCTTAACCCTGAGACGCATCCTAAACTACTGATGATATGTGGGCCTTAACCCGTGCTCTATTCCCGGAGCGCCATTCCCAGTGAGTGATGATGTGGACCTCAACCCGTGCTCTATTCCCGGAGTTCCATTCCCGGTGAGTGATGATGTGGGCCTCAACCCATGCTCCATTCCCGGAGCGCTATTCCCGGCGAGTGATGATGTGGGCCTCAACCCGTGCTCCATTCCCGGATGGTCTTTCCCAGCGACTGATGATGTGGACCTACACCCTGGGATGGATCCCAAACTACTGATGATATGTGGGCCTCAACATGTGCTCCTTTCCCGGAGCGCCATTCCCGGCGAGTGATGATGTGGGCCTCAACCCGTGCTCCATTCCCGGAGGGCCATTCCCGGTGACTGATGATGTGGACCTCAACCCTGTGACAGATCCCAAACTACAGATGATATGTGGGCCTCAACCCGTGCTCCATTCCCGGAGCACCATTCCTGGCAAGTGATGATGTGGGCCTCAACCTGTGCTCCATTCCGTAGGGCCATTCCCGGTGACTGATGATGTGGACCTCAACCCTGTGACGGATCCCAAACTACAGATGATATGTGGGCCTCAACTCGTGCTCTATTCCCGGAGCGCCATTCCTGGCCAGTGATGTTGTGGGTCTCAACTCGTTCTCCTTTCCCGGAGCCCATTCTCGATGAGTGATGATGTGGGCCTCAACCCGTGCTTCATTCCCGGAGCGCCATTCCCGGCGAGTGATGATGTGGGCCTCAACCCATGCTCCATTCCCGGAGTGCCATTCCTGGCGAGTGATGATGTGGGCCTCAACCCATGGACGTATCCCAAACTACTGATGATAGGTGGGCCTCAACCCATGCTCCATTCTCGGACCGCCATTCCCGACAAGTGATGTTGTGGGCCTCAACCCGTGCTCCATTCCTGGAGCGCCATTCCCGGTGATTGATGACATGGGCCTCAACCCGTGCTCCATTCCTAGAGCGCCATTCCCGGTGAGTGATGATGTGGGCTTCAACTCGTGCTCCATTCCCGAAGTGCCTTCCCCTGTGAGTGATGATGTGGGCCTCAATCCTAGGACGCATCCCAAACTACCGATGATATAATGGCCTCAACCTGTGCTCAATTCCTGGACCGCCATTCCCGGAACTGCTGACAACATGGGCCTCGACCCTGGGATTCATTCCCGAAACCGCTGATAATGTGGGCCTCGACCCTGCGATTCATTCCCAAAACTGCTGACAATGTGGGCCTTGACCCTGCGATTCATTCCCGAAACTTCTGATAATGTTGGCCTCGACCCTGGGATTCATTTCCAAAACTGATGACAATGTGGGCCTCGACCTTGGGATTCATTCCCGATGCTACTGGTAATGTGGGCCTCGACTCTGGGATTCTTTCCCGATGCTACTGATAATATGGGCCTCCACTCATGCTTCATTCCTGGAACTGCTTGTCTTTGCCGTGTTTTCCTTTTTTTCTTCAAAACCTGCGAACACAAAACAAAAATTGCATGTAAATGATGTGTATGCATGTATGCATGAATGCATTCCTTAATCCGATGGGTTAGGCCTTCCTTGTGATTCTTTGGCACCCTTCGCCTATTAAAAGTCTTCGATCGCCCCCTGGGCCTGCTTATAGTTTCCTTCTGTCAATTCTACTCTGGTGATTGCTCAGTTCTCTTTTGTCTCATGGCTCAAGTTCTCGATATATCATTTATCCGCGGGGTGGTAGGCTGGTCGCCCCCAGTCTTGATTTAGCTTTCTGCTCTCCGCTGCTTGTATTAGGTCAATGTGGACTACATGATATGGCATTCTATATCGTCATATTATATCACATGCTACGAAATAGTCCCAATAGTTACACATATTATTGCCCTTAAAGAATGCCTAGTGTCGAAACTAGAGAACCTTCAAAGTATTCGATGCAACTCAAATTCAAGCGTTTGAATAAATGATTTGAACCAGACTCAAAGTTTGTGTGTGCAAAGGTTCTTTTGTAGCTTGATCCTTAAGTAAGCCAACTCAATGATTTTGTTTCAAAGAATGGGATCGATGGGTCAAACCAACCTAGATGTCTTGATCATGCTCTGCAAATACTTATCCGTACTCAATATGATATGGTTTTCTTTTTCTTTTCTTTCGTCTCTTTTCTTTTTTTTCTCTTTTTTTTTCAACACACCTACCCTTTAAGGTAACATTTCTCTTCATAGTGGTCCTAATACTCGCCCATGAGTAGCTTCACGCTTATCGGTTATAGGTGGTTTATATTTTCCTCTTTAGAGACTTTTCTTTTATTTTTAACCATACCACATATCGTAACGCAAGTAAGTCAGGATGGACATCTAAGCGGACGGTTATTCATCGATCCGCACTCTCTTCAAATAGTCACCTTGCTGACTACTCAGGCTTTCACTGCTAAGATCCTATAATTAAGTGCTCGCGAGTCTAGTCGATATCAACTACTCAAAGTATCGGATGAGAGTACCTCTCGCACTTATCGTTTCTAAGGTTTCACCCTAAAGCAAACAATTTCATCATCGGACTTATGTCTAACTATCAAGGACTAAAAACAAACCATTTTTTTCTCTTTTTTTTTCTTTTTTCTTTTTTTTTTCTTTTTTCTTTTTTTTTTCTCTTTTTTTTTTTTTCAACACACCTACCCTTTAAGGTAACATTTCTCTTCATAGTGGTCCTAATACTCGCCCATGGGTAGCTTCACACTTATCGGTTATAGGTGGTTTATATTTTCCTCTTTAGAGACTTTTCTTTTGTTTTTAACCATACCACATATCGTAACGCAAGTAAGTCAGGATGGACATCTTAGCGGACGGTTATTCATCGATCCGCACTCTCTTCAAATAGTCACCTTGCTGACTACTCAGGCTTTCACTGCTAAGATCCTATAATTAAGTGCTCGCGAGTCTAGTCGATATCAACTACTCAAAGTATCGGATGAGAGTACCTCTCGTACTTATCGTTTCTAAGGTTTCACCCTAAAGCAAACAATTTCATCATCGGACTTATGTCTAACTATCAAGGACTAAAAACAAACAATTTTTTTTCTCTTTTTTTTTTTCTTTTTTTTCTTTTTTTTTTCTTTTTTCTTTTTTTTTTCTCTTTTTTTTTACTGAAGGCCCCCCAATGGTCTTTCTATCCTTGCTGTAAGATTTTCTGTTTCTCAGTTTCCTTTTTCCTGATATCCATGTTTGCTAAACTCTTTTTGACAAGTCTTCTTTTTCCTAACCCAACGGATATCTATGATGGCTTTTAAGACACATGGGTCAATATGATGCGTGTATGCATGAGATGCATGGAATATATAAGCCTGTCAAGTTTTTCATGCAAGTTGGCCCATTATCATTTTAAAGCATTCAATCATATTATTGCGTGGTGTAAACTTGTCCCAGTTGAAAAAGGCCCAACAGGTTTACACTTTTACGATAACGTGGCTAAATAACTTCAAATGATAAGGGACCAAACACAAAGTGGCCCATCGGAATTTTAGAAACTTTCGGCCCAATCGTCATAAGATACATTCTTGTCCCAGTTTAAATGGCCCAACAAGCCCATACCTTATGACAAAAGTCCAAATGAATCCAAATGATGATAGTCCCCAACACAAGCATAAAGGGATGGCTTCTATTGGTCATACAACTATGGTTCACATGTGAGTTTATAAGATTGTTGACAAAGGCTCCCGCTAGCAAAGGATTGCCCACAACTAACTAGGTCTCCCCACTCAAGGGTTCAAGCGACCGAGAGAGTGCACCATTTTTATACCGTAACGTACGTGTAAACGAGTGATGATGCATGTGTTGGAGTTCAATTCAAGGTCCCAAGGATCACAAATCATGCATAAAAACCGCATATGAACACATCAAAGGAGGTGCGGAATATACTCACATTGAATTTCGGTTTTGATGAATGAAGAACAAGGTGCGTTTTTAAGCTCCCTCCAAGCTCGGCAATGGCTTTCCTTGACAGTGGGCTGTGCGGTTTGGACTGGTTTGGACTCCACCATTTTCGGCCATGCAAGACTCCATTGAAGCTCCAAGCTTCAAGCTTTCCAAGCTCATGAAGACACTTCCCTATCACCTATGTATAACTCAAGGTGTGCTAGCACTAGTTCATCTTCCATTTTGCTTCTCAAAAATTCGGTGAACCAGAAAAATAAGAGAAGAAATCGCACCATGCGTGAAGGAGATGAAGAAGAAAAGGTGAGGGAGAAGAGAGAAAACGTGAACTGCTGCATGTTGGAGAGAGAGAGTGATAAGTTTATATATGTAAAGGGAAAAGAAAAAGTAATATATATTTATTCATTTATTTTCCAAAAATAAATAAAACATATATATATTCCAAACCTTTTCATATTCCATCACTTTTACTTTTAACTTTAAGTCATATCACATCACTTTTCACATCACATCTATTCACTTTAATAAAGTGACATATTGTCAAGTCACATCACTCAAAGTGACAATTGATTTGACGATTGACGCGACTAGCGATTTGACGCTTGATGTGACTCGCGTGCCGCGCTCGAATTCGAAATGCGAATGCGCTCGCAATCACTCTCACTCTCGGGCTCGGGTTCGCTAATTCCAAATTAACGAATTTTCCGTCGCGTCGTAATTAAGTGATTACGCCTAGCGAATTCACTATTCACGTCGCTAACGAATTAATTCTAAATTAATTCGTTCGCCCGAATTAAAATCTAATTTTAATTCCGTGTCGAAATCCAATTTCGATTAATATATCGAATATATTAATTTTATCGATTAATTCCAAAATTAATCGTTCTCTCTCTTTAATTAATATTTATCCCAGATAAAATATCTCCGCCAATTAATCCCAGATTAATTTTCTCTCTCATCGAATTAATCCCAGATTAATTCTATCTCTCTCTTCTAATTAATCCCAGATTAATCAAAGCGCGAGTAATACGTCATCGGTGAATCTTCAGGAAGCGACCCATGAGATCTCCGGATATGTTGGCAGTAAATACGATCGTCGGACTGTCCGAACACGTAAGTACCTCGTACTACGTTTATATCGATTTACAAGACAAGGTTGGCTTCTAGCAAAGCGCCATGCCTACCCAATTCTCCAGAAATATTCTTACAGGAATATATAGATCTGTATCAAGCGTAGTATACCGTAGTATTGTGTATATTGGCCCAGTATCGGATAATCACGTGCTAGGCCTGGGGCTGGATAAGTGTCTGCCCCGTACGAAGCACATGTCGGATGTCTGTTAACTAGTCTCTATAATCGGATATACATGACCTTGTCATAATATCCCGATGGCCGCGCAGCACTTAAGAGCACTAATACCGTATCCTGCGTGACATCATCTCCAATATGACTGAAGTGATACTTCCGTCTTGACATCACACACATACTCTACGACTCTCTGATAAACCCAGAAGTGGTGTACACAGAACCGGTTAAAGCCCCCCTACCACCAAGACCAAAGTTTATCGATTATCGTAAGTACTAGCGATGCAAGTCCTCAGGTTAAGACTATACACACATACCTTGATTTCGGCCTCCCATAGACACATAGTCATAATACCAATGGGATTCCGAGGGGTCTATCCAGAGCGAAGCTGTTTCCCGTACCATCGGTGAAACACGACCTCCTATCGCACTTGCATAAGTATCCAACACTTATATATATGAGAACTATGCCGTTGTGCCCTCACAAACGTGCACAAGTGCAATACTAGCCTATTCCGCATTATCGATGTCCAGTCTCGATAATACTACGGCTAGGGATATTTAATGATTAAACCTTCGGGGACTGATACTGTCTCATATCATTCTCAGTCCATGTACTAATCATAGGGACCTCTCTTCATTTATATATCTATGGTGATCTAATCACAAATGATGAGAGTGCAATTTCCTTGTCACATAGTTAATTTGCTACAACAACACAATGATCTGTGCAAATAGTGACGCTATGGGTCATATTATCCAACAATCTCCCACTTGGCACATAGCCAGTCACTCAAGTGTCTAACACCCGAACTATGTACAATTCGCTCAAATTGCTGAGGAAAGGTTTTCGTCAGCGAATTTCTCTGATTATCGTTTGACGCGATTTACACGATCATCACATCGCCACGATGTATGATCCGAACGAATCAGATGATATAGAAGTATATATTTGGATCGTCGATGAGACCTTTAATTCTTTAGCCTGTGCTGACGCCTAGCTCAGCTGCTAACAGAACTATATCTAATCTAATTAGATTTATTATCGATCCAAATGGCTTCTATTGCTGCCTGCTGCCTCACTGCAGCAATAATCCGCATTTGTTGTTTATTCGGCAGCAGTTATCTTGCTCGGAATATTTCCAGCTCACTGTCCCGTTATTCAAACTTTATAGTACCGCAGTATTTACCGGTTTGGAAACTTGCAACAGTGATCCCAGTCACTTCAAGTTCTCCTTCTCCATAGTTTAAGACAACATCTTTAGTTCTCTAAGATACTAACAGATGTCATTAACTTCAATCCAGTGACTATCACTTGGATTGACCTGATTGTGACTCCATATGCTCGAAGCGTATGAGACACCAATACAAGTACATTTTAAATGTACAATTTCTCAGAGAGTGTTACCAACTCTAAATCTAGCCCAGTAGATCTTTATTCCTAGAATAAAGGTTGTTACTCCCCAGAATTCTACGGAGAATTTCTTATGAAAGCCAAGCTTTCACCGATTGTTTTATGGGAATTTCATTGTCAGTGCCCTCTCCCACTAACCTCCTTATATACACAAGAATTATTTCGTTTTGAGTTAAATCATAAACCATTATGATTATTTCAAAACGTCAGTTCCAAGAACCCTATGCTTGCTTCAATCCAAACATGGATTGAATAATCCGCAAACCTTGTTTGTCGGTTATACAAAAATGTCAGAATGTTAAAAGCATCCTCCAAAAGGTTTCCTTTTCAGGGAAGCGATTTTGATCTGCAACTGACACATTTCATAAATGAAATATGCAGTTAACAACAAGCATCTTCAAAATGGATTTACCATGGCAATAGGTAAAAGGTTGAACCGTTATTAACACAATGTTGATAACGATACCTTTCCGTCAAAAGCCCTGTTTTGTACGTTGGTATGTTGCCTTCCATGTATGTCTTCCTTGAAGACGTTTAATGTACCATAGGCAAAATGCCTTGTGGTACAACAACTAGTATCCAAAATAGTTGTTAAACATGGAATCCATTCCGGACTCATGGCACTTTGCCATAATAGGGAGTCGATACCTTGTATCACTACCTCATACGTAATCAGTTGGTGTACCTTAAAAGATTAAAATCTTTATGAGGTGAGATCAGAAACCCATACCCCAGGTTATTTTCTGACTCTCTCTGATCTACGCGGTTTCTTGTGTATTTGAAGATTAATGGTATAGATTCATCATTGATGAACTATTTGTGTTCCATTAAGGACTTCGTGCTTTGAACAGTATTACTGCGATTTTCATCGAGTATCACTATCCTCCCCACTGACCACTGCATATCGGTATTCCTCTCAGGAAAACCGCATGGTGAGCAACAATCACATTGTTCTCATGTGGGATTTATAAGTACTATACTTATGGTTTCCCTTAGGATAACCTATATTGGCACTAATCCAGTTTGGGTCCTTAGTTTGGTATCATCCATACGTTATGCCTGGCATACCCAAATTATCAGGAATGAGAAACCTTGTTTCTTCCCTGTTCATATCCTATATGATATCTGTCAAACAGATTTATATGGAACCTTATTCTAAATAAGTTTTGCACTGTTAGTATATATCCTGTTTGAAGGAAATCATAGCTCAGGGCGACTCGTGATAAACCTTATCATGTCCAACAAAATTCGGTTTTAGTTCGGACACACCGTCTAACTGACGTGTCTCGAGGAGAGTCCTCATATGAAAGAATATCGTACTCTTTCATGTACGTATGAAACTTACTACTTAAGTATTTACCATACGGTCTTACCGTAGCGGCATAATACTACAGCCGATCTGTTTGTATACTTCGTGTCGAAACTCAAAGTTTCGTATTTGTGTTCTTCAAAAGAAACACATAACCATAACGTGATGCCTCATCCGTTAAGGTCACGAAATATTCATGTACACATCTAGCCAAGCTAGATATGGGCCCACTTACTTCACCATGAATAGGGTTTACAGATCGGTGGCCTTTACACTATTACCTAGTAAATAGTATTTTAGGTACTTTACCTAGTAAACTAGATTCGCAGACCTTATTTGAATAGTCAAATCAGTCCTAGTATCCACTCTTCAAAAGTGTGGATATACGAGTCTAATTAAATTGTGTCCTAGACAACAATGCCACAAATAAGTCTCTATTGATCAAATCAATTTGAGCTATTTATTTGTCAATTATGCTTTTCAATATTTCACAAACCTTTGGCCAAGCCTGGGTTTCGGAATATCGAAACGATATGCACCTTGTGCTACATCCCCAATTGCAAACTTTGACTTTTCTCCACTAGAATAGTCAATTAATTCTCCAAGAATTATTAATTGCAATTTTAATACTTCTAAATCTAAAGATAGATTTATTATAAGTATATTAATTAAGCATTAAAGTCATCATCACATAAATCTTCCAAAGATTTTATGCTCTACTAATCTTGCTTAATTTTGGGCTTAAGGTATAATAAGTTATTTTATCAAATAAAGTAACTTATTATTTATTCCCAATTTGAAAATTAAATCATTTAAAATATTTTAATCCTAGATTATATTTTAAATATCCAACTTTTCAATTTCTTATCTTGATTACAATAGTCCAACTATTTAATCAACGATTAGTGGTACTATATATATTATAATGATTATAATAGTCCAACTATATAATCAAATATAATCCAAATTAATTAACCTCAATTACATTGATTACTATAATCCAATTATAAAATCAACTGTAAACTGAAATTAATTAATTCAAATATATTGATTAATATAATCCAATTATATATAATCAAGTATAATACAGTCCAACTGTTTATTAAACAACAATTTAATATTAGTCCAACTAACATTTAATATTACGACGAAATAATTTAAATGAGCGTGTTTAGCGAGTATTCGAACGAATGTTGCAAATTCAATACTTGCCTCCCACTATTTTTCGTCGAGCCTCTAACCCTCTGTGGAGTACTCGGGAAACCGTGTTTCCTAGTAGGCTAGGATCCCGTTAAAGTATCATACAATCCTGACTTTGGTCAATAAAAAATTGTATGATAATTAACTTAGGTAGATCTCTATGATCAATTGGATCTCATCCAATTCCTAGATCCGGTAGGTGGACATCCAAGTCCGAAACATATATCTAATATATGCCTATATATCGAATATATACCCTACCTGTTTTCCTCTGAATCAACTAGGCCTTGGCTTTGGCCAAAAACAAACCTAGTGATCCCAGTCAAGCGTGGACCCATTGACAGGGAAGCTTCGTAATCAAATGTCTATGGACAAGAAGTGGTCTTGACTTTGGTCAAAAACAAACCACAACTTGGACATGACACCGATATATAACAAAGCCTCGTGATTAAAGCACATCTTTGACTGACAAGGGCTTGACTTTGGTCAAAAACAACCCCTGACAATCTCCGATCTTGAGCAAGAATCACTCAATGGAAGGAAATAATGCTTGATATTTAACGAGGGTTTTTCGCGTGCAAATTGGCTACCAATTTAATTATCTTTCTTAAGGTCTCATCATCATACACCCTTAAACATGCATTCTAAATACATAATAAAGCGTATATGAAAATAAAATAATAATGATATGCAGATGGATATTTTACATTGATCCTAGATCAAATCTCTCACTTTCTCTCTCCCGCTAGCACTTGTATTACTTCTACCCGTTACACTACACTTCTAAAGAAACCTCTTTTACATGGAGGGGAATAGGTGAGAAGAGAATACAAAGAAATAAGAGATAAGGCTGGACACGCAGGTCCAATTTAATAAATCAAATTATTACAATTTCCAAAATCGCCCAACCCGACTAATATCCATCCGATATACATTATTCAAACATCACAACCATGTATTCATACAAGCATGTTATCAATCAATCAATCAAATTAATTAATCTTGATTATTAGTGATCATCCAATGTTCAAACAAAGATTTGATTTTTGTTCGAGTCAAACTCGTATTGCAAACACGTACTCAAAGTACAATTTCTACGAATTAAATTAAATTACATAATTAAATCCAATTTAATACGTATTTAATTCTAATTCATTATTTAATTCCAAATTAAATATTACACTTTTATTAACGAACCTTTACGACTTAAATTCCAAATTTAATCGCAACGGGTCTCAAAGCCCGATAAACATCTAATGTTTTATTTAATTAAAGTCCAATGGGCTTTTAATTAATTAGCTTTAAATTAATTTTGGCCCATTAGGCCCAATTAAATAATTAAGGTCCATTAAGTCATAATTGGACCTTTTGGATTCGGTTTTGGGCCTTATTGGATCCAACCAATTTTGCCTAAACCCAACTTTGTTACAACAAAGCCCAAAAGCCCAATTACAACCCAACAAGCCCAATTTCCAAAATCAAGCCCAAATTAATTAACTTATAAAATTCCAAATTTCACAATTAATTAACCTAAGTGTAATACACAATCAATTACCCAATTAACATTTCTAAAATATCAATTAGCCTAATTAATCATGCACTTTAACAACCAAATAGTGTCCAACACAATTCAATTAAAATCAAACCTAATTAACATGCTATCAAGTCTCGGCAATTAGGGGTTTTTCAATTCGATTCGGTTTCAATCCAATTGTGTCCACAATCTTAATTTCCCAAATCAATACAATTCATCCAATGAATTAAAACAAAAAATCACAATGAATTTCATGTTCTTAAGATTCGGCCAAGCCACTTTAAAAGGGAAAAAATGTTCTAAATCAAAATTCAATCCAATTGAACTTCAAAACAACATTAACCAATTGTTTTAAGTCATCCAATGATCAAACAAAACAAAATTACCAAGACATTAGGGTTCTTCCAATTTTCGGCCAAGCCTCCAATTTGGGGAAAATTGAATCCAATCCAATTTCATGAAATTGATCACACACAATCTCAATTAAACATGTTCTAAGCATACTTAAACATCCAATTCAATTAAAACATGCTCAAACATATTTTACCCAATTTCAAGTTTCATTTCAACCTAAAGAATTGGGGAAAATTGATCTAATCCAATTTTCTTGAAATTGATCATGCACAACTTCAATTCAACCTCATTCAAGCATAATGCATCAAACAATTCAACCAAATCATGCCTAAATCGAGTTTACCCAAATTAAAGTTTTGACAAAAATAAGCAAATTGGGGAAAATCAATCCAATCAATTTTTTTTTATCAAATTGATTACATACAACTCAAATTCAATCATATATAATCATTCTCAAACAATCAATTAGACAGAATCAAGCTAAAATCAAAAAGCCCCAAATTTGCTCAAGAACCCTAATTCGGTTTTCATGCAACAATAGCTCTGATACCATTGTTGGAGTTCAATTCAAGGTCCCAAGGATCACAAATCATGCATAAAAACCGCATATGAACACATCAAAGGAGGTGCGGAATATACTCACATTGAATTTCAGTTTTGATGAATGAAGAACAAGGTGCGTTTTTAAGCTCCCTCCAAGCTCGGCAATGGCGTTCGCCCGAATTAAAATCTAATTTTAATTCCGCGTCGAAATCCAATTTCGATTAATATATCGAATATATTAATTTTATCGATTAATTCCAAATTAATCGTTCTCTCTCTTTAATTAATATTTTATCCCAGATAAAATATCTCCGCAATTAATCCCAGATTAATTTTCTCTCTCATCGAATTAATCCCAGATTAATTCTATCTCTCTCTTCTAATTAATCCCAGATTAATCAAAGCGCGAGTAATACGTCATCGGTGAATCTTCAGGAAGCGACCCATGAGATCTCCGGATATGTTGGCAGTAAATACGATCGTCGGACTGTCCGAACACGTAAGTACCTCGTACTACGTTTATATCGATTTACAAGACAAGGTTGGCTTCTAGCAAAGCGCCATGCCTACCCAATTCTCCAGAAATATTCTTACAGGAATATATAGATATGTATCAAGCGTAGTATAACGTAGTAGTGTATATTGGCCCAGTATCGGATAATCACGTGCTAGGCCTGGGGCTGGATAAGTGTCTGCCCCGTACGAAGCACATGTCGGATGTCTGGTAACTAGTCTCTATAATCGGATATACATGACCTTTTCATAATATCCCGATGGCCGCGCAGCACTTAAGAGCACTAATACCGTATCCTGCGTGACATCATCTCCAATATGACTGAAGTGATACTTCCGTCTTGACATCACACCCAATACTCTACGACTCTCTGATAAACCCAGAAGTGGTGTACACAGAACCGGTTAAAGCCCCCTACCACCAAGACCAAAGTTTATCGATTATCGTAAGTATTAGCGATGCAAGTCTCAGGTTAAGACTATACACACCTACCTTGATTTCGGTCTCCCATAGACACATAGTCATAATACCAGTGGGATTCCGAGGGGTCTATCCAGAGCGAAGCTGTTTCCCGTACCATCGGTGAAACACGACCTCCTATCGCACTTGCATAAGTATCCAACACTTATATATATGAGAACTATGCCGTTGTGCCCTCACAAACGTGCACAAGTGCAATACTAGCCTATTCCGCATTATCGATGTCCAGTCTCGATAATACTACGGCTATGGATATTTAATGATTAAACCTTCGGGGACTGATACTGTCTCATATCATTCTCAGTCCAGGTACTAATCATAGGGACCTCTCTTCATTTATATATCTATGGTGATCTAATCACAAATGATGAGAGTGCAATTTCCTTGTCACATAGTTAATTTGCTACAACAACACAATGATCTGTGCAAATAGTGACGCTATGGGTCATATTATCCAACAGCATGACTGACTGTCAAATGGATTTCCAATTGAAGATTACCCATAGGGAGGGTGGAGCGAACTCTCTTAAATACCCAAGCCTCTTAGGCTCTTATCGCCTTGGTGACAGGAATAAACAGTAGGACCTCCAAATTAGTCCATCACGGTAAGCTAGGAGTAAATGATTATCTAGGTGCCTTCACAGCTTTTCCTTCCAGCTATAGAAAGGTAGTGAAAGAAGGAAGACACAAAACCATTACCTAGCTCTAATAATGCCTTTGGTTAAACCCCTTAGTCCTAACCCACTTGCATACACGGTTTAAATAAAGCAAAAATCACAAACATTACAACACATTATTTCGGGGCCGATTCTCTTTCCCCAGTGGAGTCGCCAGACTGTAGGACACATAAATCGATCACGCGGTCCCAGGCTCGAGCTCGGTCGGGAGCACGGACTAGCCCGCGGGGGACTAAATCGGAGAATAAAGGAGTCGCCACCCAGTGTGAACTGGGAAATGATTTAAGGCCGCACTCACCCCTTGCAAGGAAGACCTCAAACTGTTGGGTTCGGAATGGTCCCTTACTTATGCTACTTGTAATGAATGGATTTATACGATAATATAACCAAGTCTACGCAACATGCATATGCAAGAATAACCTATGTCTAAGTTCGCATACAACCTATATCTAAATTTGCATATGACCTATATCTAAATTTGCATGCATAAAAGTAAGTCGACATAACAGCAAGCACACAATCTCATGAACATATTAAATAAATAAATGTGAAAAGGTAAATAAACAATAATGGTAAAAGCATAAATATTAAAAAGATCTAACTAAGCATATGATGGGGAAAGGAATAACTAAGGAAACAAACATGCATAAAACATGATGAAGGAATCTGTCCAATGCGTGCGCATTCGTGTAGCGTTCGTAAACGCATTCGAACGGTAAATAGGATGCACGTGTTCGAGTAGCATTTGATAACACGTTCGAACGGGACGAGGCAAAATACATACGTTCGTATAGCGTTTGATAACGTATTCGAACGGGATCACAAAAATAACATCTATCATCACATAAATACATGCATTAGTGTATTGATGAGCGGAAAATATATCAATATTTACCGCCCCTTTTACTTAATATTTGTTTTGTATCTCGGGTTTGATGAACGTTTTGATATGTTTTATTTTATTTTGCAGATAAAATAATATCGGGACTCAATGAAATCATTTAGGACGAAATGTGGATCAAATAAGGGCAATTAGTGGACTTGATATATTAATTTTGGAGATTGGAAACTTGAAAGGGCGTTTTTGACGAAGTGCAGTTTTGGAAATTCCAGTTTTGCGCATCTGTTGTATTTTGGGCATAACTTCTTACTCAGATATCGGATTGGGCTGATTCAAGTTCCAGATTAAAGAAGACTCCAAGATCTACAACTTTGAAAGAGAAAATATTTTTAAATTCTGATGATTTCATGACCGAAATTGATGAACCATACAGAAGTGTGTGGAGTGTAATTATTAAAAGTCATTATCAATCATTTTCAAAGCAAAATATTAATTAATAAATAATTAATAAAAATTATCAAATCACCACCAAACAAGATAAGAAATTAGTGGAGCAATAATGGATTTGGTGGAGCAATTAGATAAGCAATTAGTGGAGCAATTAATAATTTATTTGGTGGATGATTTGATGGTGGCAAAATTTTGCCTATAAATACCAAGCCATTTCATTTGTAAAATTCATACTTTCTTCTAAGGAATTCCTTAAGAATACTAAGAAGATTGTATCTTTTTTGTTTATTTATAGCTTTTAGTAATTAATTTTCGCTTTCGCATTTTCTTTTCTTTACTTTTCAGTTTTTACTTCCGCAATTTACTTTTACGCACAGTACTTTTCTTTCTTTAATTTTCAGTTTTTACTTTTCAGTAATTTACTTTCAGCAATTTACTTTTCAGCAATTTACTTTTCAGTAATTTACTTTCAGCAATTTACTTTCAGTAATTTACTTTCAGCATTTAATTTTCAGTATTTAATTTCAGTATTTACTTTTAGCATTTACTTTTCAGTATTTCATTTTCAGTATTTTACTTTATGTCTTTTATTTTATTTAAGTTTTTTTTACCACCTGTAAATATGTGTCGTAACTAAGCCAGTTATCTGGGGTTGTGATGAAATCCAATATCACCGGTTTATAAGGGGTTAGATTATAGCTTGGGTAATATAAAGATTTATTTATTGAGTCTTAAACTTAATGCTTTTTCATTAACTGGCCATTAATAAAACTGATCTGGTAAATCTAAAATGAACTAGACATAGGGATTTTAGGTTTCAGCCTTAGACTTAATAGCCCACGATCTTCCTTGAGGATAGATAACCCTTTAATAGATTTCCTTACAGGATAGGAATATACCTGTCGGGCGGGGGTAGCCATAATTGGGACTTAAACTTAATGAATCCAGATAATTTGGTTGACATAGACATATGGTTCAATTGGGTTAAACTGGGTATTTGTGTCTGACCATCGACAGAGACTTACACATAATTTAGTGTTCCAGGTTAATAAATCAATATATTACCCAACTATAAGATAATCACTTCATCTTTAAATGATATTAGAAGGATTCACAACCCTAGATCTTTGTGTCTTTTGTTATTTTCCTTAGTATTTTCTTTTGTCTTTTTATTTATTTATTTATTTTGTAAAACCACTTTCAACCAATCAAACAATCATTCTCTTCTTCATTTAATTAGATATCTGTAAATAAATAGATTCAATAATTAATAACAATAGTAGGAATTAAGTCCTCGTGGGATCGATATTTTTATACTACTTGAACGATACGTGCGCTTGCGTTATACGTGTGTGTTTACGCCGGTCAAGTTTTTGGCGCCGTTGCCGGGGACTTATATTTCTTGAGTTGTTAATTTTGAAACTATCCAATTTACTTGTATCTAATTTTCTTTATTTTTATTTGTAATTTTTATTTCTTTCTTTTATTTTCAGGTGATTGAAAAAAATGGAACTTTATTGGGAGACTGAGAGATTACGAGCTTTACAAGAAGATACACCCCACATCTGGGAGCAACAGTCCAGTTTTCTGAGGCCTGTTGTCCAGCCCAACAATTATCACTGGATGCCAGAACCAAGCAATTTTACATTTGCTCAACAGAACGAAATGGGGAGATGTGATAGTAACCACCCGAGCGATCAAGGTATATACCTTTCAGAGTGGCAGAACTATCAAAAGCCAACATATTTCACAGAACCATCATACTTTCCATCTTATCCACCATCCACCTACTATCCTCAACAAAAACCAGAACCATCAGAGGAAGAACAATTGATTGATATGCTCAAAATTTTTTCCAAGAAACGAGACGAAAAGTTGGATACAATGCTTGAAACAAGCCTGAAGCAACTTGAAAGTATTCAGAGACAATCAGAATTCATTCAGAGGATGACAGATCAAATGAGACAATTAACAGAAAACCAGAACTACATACCTCAAGAACCAGTTTCAGATGACACTGATGAAGCCTTCAAGTACCCAGAAATCCACAAAGACACTTCAACAGAGGAGGAGGCTGAGCAGTATCAACAACCAGAGGTATCAGTTCAGGAGCCCGAACCGGTAAAGTCTCAATTTGACTTTTATTATTCAGATTCTGACGAGGATGAAGCTGATCTATTTGTACCAACTGCACCAACAACGGAGGATCAAACTTTCAATCCTCAAAATAAAGATCTTGGAGATTCCATTGCACAAATGTTTGAAGAAGATCTACCTGAGCCAATCATTTCAACCAGACCAGAGGATGAAGACCTAAAATCTGACATTTCTTTTCATCCTCAGGTTGACAATTTTGAAACATGTATTTCACAGATGACAGATGAAGAGCTGAATGCAGAAATTTTCAAATACATCTGTGAAGAAAAGGTGGAGAAAGAAGCAGAGCAAATGGAGGAGCAAATGTCTGACCTTAATAAAGATCTAGAGCATTTAGGAGAAACATCGCTGTTTTGGGGAGTACAAATCAAAGATATCACCCAGAAGTTTGATAGAATGGAACTTCCATTCCAAGTCAAGCACCATATAAGACCTCCTGATTTTCTTTCTTTCTTTGCAGGAACCACTGGAACAACAAGGAGCAAAAAGGTGGCACGAGCACTGAATGGGATAAAACTCTTTTTGCCACCTTACCGTTGGAAGAGACCCTTCAAAAGCAACGCTCACGGGATTGTTTTTGATCGGACATCTAAAACGACATTGAAACCTCCTTAACAGATGAATTTCAGTCACGTCTGGCTGAAGACGAAAAAATTAGCGCTAGCAGGGAGGCAACCCATGCAATTTGTTTTCATATTTTGTGTGAACTTTTTAATTTTGTGTGTTAATTTTGTAGGGAAAGGCACAAACGAAGCATTTTAAGACAGAAGGAACTGTGTTTGGAAATTAAAGATGAGAAACAATTCATTAGCAATGGCTGAGTAATGAATGAAATCTTGAGACACATCCTAATGAATTTATACTGAGCGAGTGGCGTATTGCGTACACAATTCCGTTGCCTTAATTATTGCTTTGATTTGCTTTTCTGTTGTAATTATCTTTATTTTCGTAGACAAGATCCAGACTTTTTGACCTTTCACGATTTCTTTTGTTGTTTAGCTAACAATCGTCCTTTGGAAGATATTAATGCTATTTTTACTCACCCTTTTCAGGTACTATAAATTCAGCCCGTCATTGCACTTTTGAAGGCATCCTGATTTGAAAAAGAAATACATAAAAAAAAAATGGAAGCCACTTCAAGAAGACAACATCTGTGTGTTTTGCGGTAGTAGTATTGGTACTAAGCCACAATACATAGAGGCAGCACAGGAATTGGGTCGAGTCTTAGCAGCAAGGAATATGCACTTAATATATGGCGGAGGCAATCTCGGACTAATGGGGATCGTTTCAAAGGCTGTACAGGATGGAGGCAGTCATGTTTTGGGAATCATTCCAAAACCCTTGGCAGAGGCAAATCTTATTGGATCTTCAAATGGAGAGGAATTGATCGTGCCAGGTATGTCTGAACGACTGGTAGAAATGATTAACTGTGCTGATGCTTTTATCGCTTTGCCAGGTGGCTTGGGTACATTAGAGGAGATTTTTATAGTTCTATCTTGGGCGAACCTGAATATACACCAGAAACCGCTTGGACTGCTCAACGTTGATGGATTTTATGATTTTCTTTGTGTGTTTCTTGATGATGCTCGGAGAAATGGGTTCGTGTCGAAACCTATGAAAGAACTTCTCTTTACTGCCAGAACTGCTCCGGATCTAATTGACCAACTCGTAGCTTATGAACCACAAGTTGACCCTCTCCTTTCAAAGATAAAATGGTCCGAGGACGATCGTGGTAAGAGGCGTCGGATTAATCTGGATCTTAACCTTTAATTTCCTGTAGATTTCAGCTAACCAGGTACAACCTTCTTAACTCTCCTTTTACTGTTTAAGACATTGGGGACAATGTCTCATTTAGGTTTGGGGGAGGGAATTAGTTGATCAGTACCTTGTTTTTAGTTTGTGTGTTATTTTTATTTTTAGTCCAAAATTTTTCGAAAAATACAAAAAAATTGAAAAAGTTTCAAAAATTACAAAAATATTTTGTGTTTTTAATTTGACTAAAAAGGTGAAATTGGTAAGAGATAGCTGAGTAAGGAGTTTCCACTCCTGAGACGTATCTCAAACCTATTTCGAAACAAGTTAATTTTTGTTTATTTCATTTTGAATTATTTAATTTGTGAATTCTCCTTAAAACTGACTAAAAAGGAATCTTCATATGCTCAGTTGACAGATATTATCAACATATATAGTAACATACGGACATGAGTTAAAATTGAAAAGTTTGTAATATTCAGTGCTCTAGTTTAATTGGAGGAAGCATCTCAAAAAGCAATGGAGTAAAAAAAAAAAAAAAAAAAAAAAAAACGTCTGAGATCCGAGTTATTAAGTCTGTAAGGGTGTTTTAACACCTAGTGCCCTAAAGCCAACTGGTTTGGGAGTCACTGGCCCAAAGCTCGTTACATGGATCGAAGATGCTGCAAAAATATATATATTTGAAGTCTGGGTAATTAAGTCTGTAGGGGTGTCTTAACACCTGGTGCCCTAAAGCCAACTGGTTTGGGAGCCACCGACCCAACACTCGCTACATAGATGGAAGATATTGTATATAAATAAAAAATAGAAAAAGAAAAAATCAAAGAAAAAATCAGAAAAATGAGAAAAATTATTCCATTGCTACCAAAAGGTGTTAAATCTGATAGAACTTTAGGACAAAAATATTACTCTCTTATCAACTGCACTTGTGACTGTTGTGGGAAAAAATGAGTTGATTAATATTTTGTTGGCTGTGTATATGAAGAATGGTAAAAATAATCAGAGAATTTACTTATTCAGTAATTTAGAATAAAACAAAACAACTAGTAACTTGAAGTAGAAGTTTCACCTGATTAGTCACTATCTTCTTTATTCTCTTTTCACTTGTCTTTTTGCTTTTGTGTGCATTAGTTTTAACTAACTTTTTACTTTTGTAAAACGTTTGTGGGTATCGTTGCTGTAAACCCTCACGAGACTACAACTCGTCCACTAGGGACACCTAGGGGTTTAAAGGCTTGTTGCATACGCTAAATGCAACCGTGATCCCTACGAAAGTGGCTTAGTTTAATTTTAATTTTATTTTGTTGTTTTGCTTGAGGACTAGCAAAATGTTAGGTTTGGGGGTGTGATGAGCGGAAAATATATCAATATTTACCGCCCCTTTTACTTAATATTTTGTTTAGTATCTCGGGTTTGATGAACGTTTTGATATGTTTTATTTTATTTTGCAGATAAAATAATATCGGGACTCAATGAAATCATTTAGGACGAAATGTGGATCAAATAAGGGCAATTATTGGACTTGATATATTAATTTTGGAGATTGGAAACTTGAAAGGGCGTTTTTGACGAAGTGCAGTTTTGGAAATTCCAGTTTTGCGCATCTGTTGTATTTTGGGCATAACTTCTTACTCAGATATCGGATTGGGCTGATTTAAGTTCCAGATTAAAGAAGACTCCAAGATCTACAACTTTGAAAGAGAAAATATTTTTAAATTCTGATGATTTCATGACCGAAATTGATGAACCATCCAGAAGTGTGTGGAGTGTAATTATTAAAAGTCATTATCAATCATTTTCAAAGCAAAATATTAATTAATAAATAATTAATAAAAATTATCAAATCACCACCAAACAAGATAAGAAATTAGTGGAGCAATAATGGATTTGGTGGAGCAATTAGATAAGCAATTAGTGGAGCAATTAATAATTTATTTGGTGGATGATTTGATGGTGGCAAAATTTTGCCTATAAATACCAAGCCATTTCATTTGTAAAATTCATACTTTCTTCTAAGGAATTCCTTAAGAATACTAAGAAGATTGTATCTTTTTTGTTTATTTATAGCTTTTAGTAATTAATTTTCGCTTTCGCATTTTCTTTTCTTTACTTTTCAGTTTTTACTTCCGCAATTTACTTTTACGCACAGTACTTTTCTTTCTTTAATTTTCAGTTTTTACTTTTCAGTAATTTACTTTCAGCAATTTACTTTTCAGCAATTTACTTTTCAGTAATTTACTTTCAGCATTTAATTTTCAGTATTTAATTTCAGTATTTACTTTTAGCATTTACTTTTCAGTATTTCATTTTCAGTATTTTACTTTATGTCTTTTATTTTATTTAAGTTTTTTTTACCACCTGTAAATATGTGTCGTAACTAAGCCAGTTATCTGGGGTTGTGATGAAATCCAATATCACCGGTTTATAAGGGGTTAGATTATAGCTTGGGTAATATAAAGATTTATTTATTGAGTCTTAAACTTAATGCTTTTTCATTAACTGGCCATTAATAAAACTGATCTGGTAAATCTAAAATGAACTAGACATAGGGATTTTAGTTTTCAGCCTTAGACTTAATAGCCCACGATCTTCCTTGAGGATAGATAACCCTTTAATAGATTTCCTTACAGGATAGGAATATACCTGTCGGGCGGGGGTAGCCATAATTGGGACTTAAACTTAATGAATATGAATCCAGATAATTTGGTTGACATAGACATATGGTTCAATTGGGTTAAACTGGGTATTTGTGTCTGACCATCGACAGAGACTTACACATAATTTAGTGTTCCAGGTTAATAAATCAATATATTACCCAACTATAAGATAATCACTTCATCTTTAAATGATATTAGAAGGATTCACAACCCTAGATCTTTGTGTCTTTTGTTATTTTCCTTAGTATTTTCTTTTGTCTTTTTATTTATTTATTTATTTTGTAAAACCACTTTCAACCAATCAAACAATCATTCTCTTCTTCATTTAATTAGATATCTGTAAATAAATAGATTCAATAATTAATAACAATAGTAGGAATTAAGTCCTCGTGGGATCGATATTTTTATACTACTTGAACGATACGTGCGCTTACGTTATACGTGTGTGTTTACGCCAGTCATGTATCCCTAAGTGGTACGTGGAGTTGTATCCCAAGTACAGACCGCACTACCCTCCATTCGGATTCGGCTACGAAATTTACGTCTGGGTTTCCATCTGATATACCACGAGAAGCAACAATCAATTACTAACCCAATATTGACATACATGAAATATGATAATGCATATAACCATAAATAATCGAAGAGACAAACATGTGAAACAATGAAGAAAGATAAATAACACAAAATAAATGTCGAACAATAAATATGTGACCAAAGAATTTGGCCGTTTTTAATGTAGGATTTCGCATACCCGGTTGGACGTATTCCACGTCCAACCAAGCATGCCGTTTCCAGGAAGACAAAATAAAATATAAAAAAGGGTGCCCTCAGGTCTTACCTTTTAAGTCGCCTCTTGAAAGTGCGTCGCGCGGCCGTCGGAAGGGTTAATGCTCCGTAACTTTTTTGGTTCGCTGGTTCAATGTTTTCCTTCATCGACTCGCTATTTTGGGCGGCTATTTTCTCTATTTTTGCTGCTATTTCTAGTCGTTGTTTTTGGTTGTTGTTTGTGGTATTTAGGGTGCAGTTTGGGGACTGTTTGTGCGGTAATTAAGTGGGGGTTTCGGGGTTCAGTTTATGCGGCAGTTCAAGGCAGTTTTCTGCGGTAGTTCAAGGAAGTTTTCTGGGCTATTTTTACAGTGAATGAAGGCAGTTTGATGGGCAGTTTTTGCGGTGATTTATGGGCTGTTTGCTGGGCTGTTTTGGGGTTTATTTTGTGAGCAGTTTCGGCCTTGTTTTGTTTATTTTTGTTTACATTTTTGTTTATTTAAGGGTTATTGGTTTGAAGGTTATTGAATCGGTGAGGGTTAGTTTTGTTGGGTCTGTGAGTGTTGACGTGTGAGGTTGGCTTTGTGGGTTTATTTCTTTATTTACGTCAAGGTCTGTTTTCTTTGTGGGGTCTGTGGGGTTGTATGGTTCGTGTGAGAGGCGTGATTGAGAGATTGAGGGCTGAGTGTGTTGTTGGTCAGTGTGCGTGTGTTTTGTAAGGGTAGTGTGTGCGTGTGTTTGTGAGGGTAGTGTATGCGTGTGTTTGTGAGGGAAGTGTGTGCGTGTGGTTTTGGGCTGTGAGTGAAGTGTCGTGGCGTGAAGGGCCTGCTGTGTGAGTGTATTCTTGGTGAGGTATTAGGTGAACGGCGAGAGGGAGAATAGGGTTTATTGTTTTGTGTTTGCCGAGAATATGATAAATGAGCTCTCTGTCTCCGGGGGGTCTTTGGTGATTTTTTGGCGTGAATGTGCTCCCCCCCCCCCCGGGTTAAGGGTTTGATTTGTGCTCTTTTTTATAGAAGAGGGTGAGGGTTGTCCTTATTTGGGTAGGAAACGAAGATTGTGTAATAATGGGGATTATTTATTTAGTTTGTTATAAGGAAATGATGTATTCAATTTAGGAAGGTGATTTATTTAGTTTAGGAAAAGGATTTGTTTAATTTCGAAATGTGTTTTATTTAATTTGGAATGTGATTTATTTAATTTGGAATGTGATTTATTTAATTTAGGAATGGGGATTTGATTTGATTTGGAATGTGATTTATTTAATTTAGGAATGTGGATTTGATTTGATTTATTTTAATTTAATTGGATTTGATTTAATTTAGACATGAGTTTTGAATGTTTTAATTATTTTGGATTGGGTTTGGGCGAAACGGGCTTTAGATGGGTGCGGGGGTTTTGGGCCGAGGCTTAATATTTTAAAATAGAGATCCAACGAGAGAACCCGAAGCTAAGCAAACGAATTAAGTCCAACAAGGTATTGATTTCTGAATTTTCCCTTCCGACGTCTGTTTCCCGCGACTTTCGCAACTTAAAGGGTAGTGCCTCCATACGAGGCTCATCATCGGGACTTATATGAAAAAAAAGGGTGCGCCTACAGTGGGGTCTATCCAGAGCAAAGCTGTTTCCATACCATCGATAAACACAACCTCCTATCACACTTGCATAAGTATCCAATACTTAAATATATGAGAACTATGTTGTTATGCTTCCATAACACGTACAAGTGTAATACTAGCCTATTCCGCATTATCGATGTCCAGTCTCGATAATACTATGACTATGGATATTTAATAATTAAACCTTTGTGGATTGACATTGTCTCATATCTAATCAATCCGAAACTAATCATAAGGACTTCTATCATTTATATCCAAGTAAATAAATTACAAAATGATAAAAGGGAAATTTCCTTTGTCACAAAGTTAATTTGTACAAAAACCACAATGCTTTTACAAATAGTGATATTATAGGTCATAATTGTCCAACAATCTCCTACTTGGCCTATAGCCAATCACTCAAGCATCTAATACATGAACTTTGTACATGTCATTCAAAATTATGCTGAGGAATAACTTTCGTCAGCGGATCTGCGATATTGTTATTGTAGGGGTTTTAGGGGCTAAATCCGGTAACGCAGCGGAAACGGTGGAAAATCAAATTTTACGATTTCAAAACTCTTTCTCGGATTTATTAAATAAACATATTTATTTATTTACCCAATAATAAAATTATGAAATAAAATTCAATAAATCAAATTTATGTGAATTTATCGAATTGCCCTTACACTTGGCATTTTGTTCATTTTAGTCCGAAATTGGTCAACTCAATTTTGGATGATTCTAAATCATTTCTAAGATGAACTTAACATGTCCTAAATGTCAAAACACCGAAAGCAACAAAAAACCCTAAATTTTTGCCCTTGGCCGAGAGCCCCTCCATGGTGGCCTAATGTACATTTTGCACTTCCATGCTTCAAAACACATCAAGATGAAATCCAATCAACATAAGATTTCATATGTATCATATACACATCCAAATACACAACATAAATGAAAATTCCCAAATTTGGATGAGGTCTCAAACCATAATTTTTCAATTTCTTCAAATTGGACAAATTAGACAAAATTGGTTAAATCAATTACTTCAATCATGTTTCCTTCATCCATTTAAAGTCTCAACAAAATGAAATAACTATAGATCAAATCTAGGTCATTTAAGAGTGGGTCAACAACTCTAGATTAGCAACAAGGTTCTAAAACCATAAAAGAAAGCTTATTACTACACTAGTAACAATCTTCCAAGTTCATACATGCTCAACACTTTCAACAAACTTCCATTAAATAAAAACACAAAGAATAAAGAAAAGAATAACATGAGAATATCACAAGATGTAGCCTAGAACATAAGGAACATTTTCCTTTCTAATAGCAAGTTAAGAAAACTTACTAAAACCAAGCTTTTCTTTGTTTTTCTTTTCTTCCTCTCAAGCTTCTTTTTCTTTCTATCAATGGATTTTTTATTTAAGTGTATTTGGTTATCTCACCAAATGAAATTAAAACAATATATACATGCCAACTTTTAGCCTTGGCCGAATTTGGCCTAAGCAAAATACAAGACAATTAATTTCAATTTCATTTGGTTTTCATGTAATCAACCTGTTAAAATATCAAAAAACACTTTAAAGATATTTCTAAAAAAGTCAACAAAGGCAACTTAGCCATTAAAACAAATATCTAAATCTTAAGATATTTATATTTAATTAATTTAATCATTTAACAATTAAATCATTAATTAATTAATTAAATACAAATATATTAAATATATGTATTATATTTACATTAAATATTAAATACATATATACATTTATGATATTAGTCAAATATCTCAATTTGACTATTAATTAATGTCTATTTAAATTAATCAAGTATTAAATGTAAATACACAATAATTAAGGAAATGACTATTGGGTCCCTAAACATGTATTTTGCGTTTAACCTTTAAACGACATTATAAATAATCAATATTATTTATAAATGTTGCTCTAGTGCTCTACGAGTATATTTCATTATTGAGACTCTCTAGATTCAGGCATATCCGTCACGAAATCCAATTTCGTGTCCATAATTTATCCACCCGTAAATTATGACGATCACAAATAATCTCGTTGAATCATATAGGTCGAGGTCATGTCAAATGTATAATTCCTCTGTCACAGGTATCCGGATATATCCCAGAGATATAGATGTAAACGTCAAATCTCTAAAGGGATTATCCAGTCGACTATTCTATTAGCAATCTCAAAAGGAATGTTTAGAACTAGTTTCTAAACTGTACCACTAGCCCATGGTTTTTATCTGATTGCTAATCATATGGACTACATATGCTCTGATACACAGAACTGACGGATCCTATCTTGATACACATAGGACACCCTGAGGATCTATCTACACCCAACGAATAGGCGGAGGTCTAATATAAATAGATCGGTGACGTGACTGCCATCTAAGTGTAGAAGATGTCTCATGTGTCCACAATGGCATCTCAAGTCTAAGAATCACAAGTGCTACTCAACCCGAGAAGATTCTTATTACCGTTGGTGTACCATCCATTAAGAATCTTCGGTAAGTCGTTCAGTGTTTATCCGCTATAAACACCTACACGTCTATACTAGTTTCCAAGACATATGATTCATTAAGAAACCATTGGAATCATATATTCGAGAATACGACATGTACCGGTCTCAACGGGTTTACTATATTGACCAAGCAGTATAAACCTTGACCAGGAACTGTCTGAGAATGACAACGTCATGATACTACTCAATGTCAGTTGCAATGCTTTTGCAACAGTACCATGACTAATCATTCTAAGGTCATTAGGTCTTTACCATATTAAAAGATACATTATATTATAGAAACTGCATATATTATTCCTAATAATAATGTTTTACAGAAGTATTCATTAAGAAATACAATCGGGAATTGGCGCTCTGAGCACCAACCCCAACAGTTATCTAATGTGACCTTCTCGATCTTCACATCACCACGATGTATGATCTCTCGAATCAGATGGAAATGTCGAAGAACATGCTTGGATCGTTGATGAGACCGTTGTTCCTTAGCCTGCGCTATAGCCCCGTTATTGTCACAATACAATGGAACGGGCTTAGCTACTAACGGAACTACTCTTAATCCAATTAGGAATTTTCTGATCCAAACTGCCTCTTTTATTGCTTCAGCTGTAGCAATGTATTCCGTTTATGTTGTTGAATCGTCAACAATCTCTTGCTTGGAAGATTTCCAACTTACTGCTCCGTTGTTCAAACCAAATATGTACTCGGATTGTGACTTATAGTCGTCTTTATTGGTTTGGAAACTTGCATCGGTAAACCCAGTTACCTCAAGTTCTCCATATCCATAGATTAAGAAAGCATCCTTAGTTCGTCTAAGATACTTAAGGATGTTCTTAACCGCAAACCAGTGACCATCACCTGGATCGGCCTGATAGAGACTACACATGCTCAAAGAATACGAGAAATCAGGTCGTGTACATGCCATGGCATACATGATCAATCCGACTCATGTTGTCTCTCTCATCTTGAGTTTTAGGACACATGTTCTTAGATAGAGTGATGCCATGTGACACTAGTAACAGTCCCCTCTTGGACTGTTCCATGTTGAATCGCTTCAACACTTTGTCAATATATGTACTCTGGGAGAGTCCTAGCAGCTTTCTAGATCTATCCCAGTAGATCTTTATTCCTAGAATAAAGGCGGCTTCTCCTAGATCTTTCATGGAGAATTTTAATGAAAGCCAAGCTTTCGCCGATTGTAACATGGGAATGTCATTGCCCATAAGCAATACATCATCAACTTAAAGGACAATGAACGCGATGCTTGCTTCAATCCATAAATGGATCGATTTAACTTGCAAACCTTGTTTGCATGTTTTGGACGACAAAACCGTCAGGCTGTTGCATATAAACATCCTCCAAAAGGTTTCCGTTAAGGAAAGCGGTTTTGACGTCCATTTGCCATATTTCATAATCAAAGTATACAGTAATGGATTTAATCATGGCAACAGGTGAAAAAGTTTCGTCGTAATCGACACCATGTCGTTGACGATACCCTTTCGCTACAAGCCTAGCTTTGTATATTTGTATGTTGTCATCCATGTCAGTCTTCCTTTTGAAGACCCATTTGCACCCAATAGGCTTTACGCCTTCTGGTGAATCAACCAGTGTCCAAACTTAGTTGGTGTACATGGAATCCATTTCGAACTTCATGGCTTCTTGCCATAATTTGGAGTTGATATCTTGTATCACTTCCTCATACATAGCCGGCTCGTTATCCTCAATAAGATCAGTATCTACGTGAGGTGAGATCAAAAACCCATACCTCTCAGGTTGTTTTCTGACTCTCTCCGACCTACGTGGTTCTTGTGTATTCGAAGATTGTGGTACAGTCTCATTCCTGATGAACTGTTCATGTTCCGTTAAGGATTTTATGCCAGAAATAGTATTACTCAAATTTTCATCGAGTTCTACTTTCTTCCCACTTCCCACTGCATTTAGGAACTCATTTTCAAGGAAAACCACATGTAGAGCAACAAATACTTTGTTCTCTTGTGGGTTGTAGAAGTAATATCTTTTGGTTTCCCTAGGATAACCTACAAATAGACACTTATCTGATGTGGGTTCTAGTTTGGTACCATCCAAACATTTAACGTATGCCCAGCAACCCCAAATCTTCAGGATTGAGAAACCCGGTTTCTTTCTTGTCCATATTTCATACAGAGTTTGTTGAACAGATTTCGATGGAACTTTATTCAAAATAAGTATTGCACTATTCAATGCATATCCCCAGAAGAAAATAGGTAGCTCAGTGCGACTCATCATCGACCTTACCATGTCCAACAAAGTTCGGTTTCTCCATTCAGACACACCATTTAATGGCGGTGTTCCGGGAGGAGTCCACTGTGAAAGAATACCATACTCTTTCAAGTAATCAAGAAACTCGTTGCTTAAGTATTCTCCACCATGGTCCGACCGTAATGTCTTAATACTTTTGCCAGTCTGTTTTTCTACTTCGAGTCGGAACTCCTTGAATTTCTCAAAGGTTTCCGACTTGTGTCTTATAAGATACACATAACCATAACGCGACGCATCATCCGTAAAGGTTACGAAGTATTCATATCCACCTCTAGCCTGCCTACACATGGGCCCACAAACATCACTATGAAAAAGGGCTAACAGTTCGGTGACACGTGCACCTTTACCGCTAAAAGGTGTTTTAGGCATTTTGCCAAATAAACAACATTCACAGACGTCATATGAATTTGGATCAAATCCGTCCAAGTACCCACTCTTTAAAAGTGTGGATATACGAGTCTTGTTAATGTGTCCTAGACGACAATGCCACATATAAGTTTCGTCTTTGTTACTTAATTTAAACCTTTTGTTTGTTACATTATATGTTTGAGATTGATTTATATTCAAAATATAAAGACCATTATTCACATCAGGACTACATATCTCCATATCATTTTTATACACAAAACACCCAGTGTTTCTGAATACAAAAGTATACCCACATTGGGCTAATAAAGATACAGATATAATATTCCTAGTCAAACTAGGCACAAAATAACAGTCTGATAGTTTAAGTACATGCCCCGAGGGTAGTTCCAAAATATAAGTCCCAACAGCCAAAACGGCGACAATAGTCCCATTTCCAACTCGGAGGTCAATCTCTCATGAAGCCAGTCTCTTGCTAATCTGCAGATCCTACACATCAGTACATATATGAGTACCACAACCAGAATCAAAAATCTAATTTTTAAAACTAGTAGTAGACATTTTTATTTCTATAACAAACATACTTGAAGCCGGTACCTTGCCCGCTTTCTTTTCCGTCATCTGCGCCTTGAATTCACGGCAGTCACGCTTCCAGTGACCCCATTTGCCACATTGTAGGCAGATATCTTGGGATTTGTCTTTTTTCTTCCCATAAGACTTTGACGATTTGGCCTTGCCCTTCTTCTTCTTCTTCTTTACACCTCTAGTAGCCTTTGGCCAAGCCTTGGCAGAATAAGATGTTGAAGTGAAGTGTGCCTCGCACTTTTTGCCTTTCAGAAGCTCCTTTTCTGCTTCATGCAGCATAGCCATCAACTCTCCAAGAGTATGGTCTTGGTTCATCATATTGTAGTTCATGATGAACCCGCTCCAGCTGTCAGGAAGTGACTGTAAGATCAAATCTATAAAAGTCTTAGCCTCAAAGGTTATGCCTAGCTGACCTAGCTATTTGATGTGAGCAATCATCTGCGACAAATGGTGCTCGACAGATGTACCATCTGACATGTGAGAGCAAAAGAGCTTCTTCTGCAACTCATACCTCTGCGATCTAAGATTACATCGGTGTAGATCCTTCAATTTTGCCATCATTTTATAGGGATCTAATCCCTTATTCCAACGACGGAATTGCGGGGTCATTGCAACAAGAATGACGGATTGAGCAATCAAGTTGTCATCTTTATGAGTCTTCCAAAGCTCGAGTTCGACTGGCTGCTCAACTCCGGGCTTAGGCCCAAGAGGTCTCTCTATGGTATAGAGTAATCTCTCAGCCCCCAGGACAATCCTGAGGTTCATATCCCAGTCGGGAAAGTTAGCAGCATTAAAGACATTATCGCCCATGATGATGTCCATAATCCTGTTCTTTTCTGTCATCTTAATTGAAATAGTCTAAATATTCAATTAACGATTTTGGGTAAAGTCCAACTGTTACAATAAAAATAATAAAATATTAGTCCAACTAATAAATGTGTAAAATGATGAAAATATTTAAAAACGCGTATTTGGCAAGTATTTGAATGAAATTGAAAATTCAATACTGGCCTCCCACTATTTTTCGGCAAGCCTCTAACCCTCTATTGAGTACTCGGGAAACCTAGTTTCCTAGTGGGCTAGGATCCCGTTAAATAACACACAACCTTGACTTTGGCCAACAAGTTGTATGATATTTAACTAGGTAGATCTCTAAGATCAATTGGATCTCATCCAATTCCTAGATCCATTAGGTGGACCTCCAAGTCCGAAACATATATACAGTACATATGCAAATATATCTAATATATTTTCCTAACCTTTTCCTCTGAATCAACTAAGCCTTGGCTTTGGCTCAACAAGCTTAATGATTCCAGTTAAGCAGGACTCATTGACTTTGGAAAGCGTCATAATCCATGTCGATGAACAAGAAATGACCTTGACTTTAGCCAGCACATCACAACTTGCCCAAGATATGCGATATGGAACAAAGCTTTCATGGTTCAAACACATCCGCGATGGACATTGATCTTGACTTTGGCCAACAAACCAATGCCAATCTTGGATCTTGAGAAATAACCACTCAATGGAATGAAATCGCTTAATATTCGTTTGAGGGTTTTTCCGTATTGGCAACCAATTATTATCTTTGATTAGGTCTCATCATACACCCTTAAGCTTGCATTCTAAAAGCATAATAAGGCCCGATAAATAAAATAATAATGATATGCGGATGGATATCTCACAAATTGTTCCTAGAACAAATCACTCCCTTTCCTCTCCCCGACTAGCACTATTCTAACTTCTACCCAATTACATAATACAATAAAGAAACCTCATTTACATTGAGGGGAATTGGGGAGAAGAGAATTACAAAGAGTCAAGAGATAAAGACTGGACACGCAGGTCCAATTTAATAAATTCTAAATTTATTACAACAATTTCCAAAATTGCCCTCACCCATCTAATATCCATCTGATATACATTATTCATACAATACATCCATGTATTCACAAAAAAGCATGTTATTCAATCAATCTAATCCAATTAATTAGTCTTTGAATAAAGTGATCATCCAATGTTCAAACAACGATTTTATTTGCGCGAGTCCAGCTCGTTTTAGAATAAGTACTCAAAGTGCGTATTCTTGAATTATATCGAACTTTGGCAACCAAATCCCAATTAGGAATCACCTTTTGCCATAAAATTAATTTTGGCCCATTAGGCCCAATTAATTATTTAAAGGCCCATTTGTTACATTTCGACTTTATGGAATGGTTTAAAGCCCAATTTGGATCCAATCCAATTGTCCTAAACCAACTTTGCCCAACCAAGTCCATAAGGCCCAAATACAACAATTTTAGCCCAATTCCAAATTAAAGCCTAATTAATTAAATTCCAATATTCCAAATATCACAATTTATTTAATTAAAGTGTATAGGCATAATTGATTAGTTAAATTAACATTTCCAAAATACCAATTTTATCAATTAATCATGCTTTATCATTTTCAATACATGTCCAACATTATTGAAACAAAATCAAACTCCAACATGCTTCCAAGGCTCACGGCAATATGGCATTTTTATATCCGATTTTGATTTCAATCCAATTAAATCACAAATCAATATATCTCATGCATTTAAACACATCCAATGGTCTAAAAAATCAAAATCACCATAAGCTATAGAGGTCCATAGATTCGGCCAAGCATAGCATTTATGGGAAAATTAATCCAATCAATTTTTCTCAAAATTAATCATGCATAACTCTAAGTTATCATAATCTAAGCATACTCAAACCATCAATTTGAAGAAATCATGCTCAAATCACAAAAGCCCCAAATTAAAGTCTATGAACCATAATTATTTCATACTTAAAATTGGCTCTAGATACCATTGTTAGGTTCTCTAAGAACAATGTAAGATTATTTAAGCATAATATAAATATGTGAATACTCAATGAAGTTTGCGGAATAACTTACATTGCTCGGTTTGATAGGATGTGTAGAGAACAAAAATTTGCCTCCTTTAGAAATGCTCCAAGCTCATTTCTTTGATTGTGTGTTGAGCTCCAAGCTTGATAAATGAATTCCAAACTCTTGGGTGAGTTTCCCTATCACCTAGATAAACTCCTCAAGTGCTAGCTTGTAAGATAAATTGAAGCAAAATTTTCCCTTTGTTAAGAGAAGCATTCGGCCATGGCAAGGATGAGAGGAAGAGAGAGTTGTTACTAAGTTTCCAAAACTTGGATGAAGTGTTTCAAGTCTCCAAGACTTGGTTGGTTTTGTTTGAAAAACAAAACACTTGAGACTTGTATTTTATCAAAAACACAGACATGGTGTTTAATATTTACAAACACAATGCTTGGTTGTTGAATTTTAAAAACACTAAACTTGGTGCTTGTGAAATTCCATGGAGTTTGCTAACCATTACATCAACTTATTTAATAAAATAATGTAAGTGATGTGGTCCCTCCAAATTCAAATCGGCTACAGCAACACGCAACTAAGCTCAGGCCCAGGTTCGTTTAATTCCGAATTAACAAATTTTCTGTTGCGACATAATTAAATCAAATTTAATTAAATAATAATGCCTCGCAAAATTATTACGAAAGTCGTTCGCAAATTAATTCTAAATTTAATTCGTTCGCCCGAATTAAAATCCAATTTATTTTTGCGTCGAAATCTAATTTCAATTAATATATGGAATATATTATTTTAGTCTCAAATAAATAAATTAAATAGAAAAATCCAATTTAACTATTAAATTTATTTCACCGATTAATTTCAAATTAATAGTTCTCTCTTCTTATCGAATTTTATCCTAGATAAATTCTCACTGTAATTAATCCCAGATTAATTTTCTGTTCGAGTCATACATCATCGGTGAATCTTCGGGAAGTGACCTATAATATCTCTGGATATGTTGGCAGTAAATCCAGTCTTCGGACTATCCGAATACGTGAGTACCCCGTACCACGTTCCTACCGATTTACAAGACATGGTTGGCTTCTAGAAAAGCACGTGCCTACCCAATTCTCCAGAAATATTCCTTAAGGAATATATAATCTTTATCAGGTGTAGTATATGTAGTATTGCGTATTGCGATCCAGTATCAGATGTCACATGCAAGGCCTGGGGCTGGAATAGTGTCTGCCCCGTATGCAGCATATATTGGATCACTAGCGACTAGTCTCTTTAATTGGATAATCATGATTTTGTCATATTATCCCGATAGTTGCAACATAATAGAGAACCAGTTATGTATCCCTGTGTGATCATCATCTCCATATGACTGAAGTGATACTTCCGTCTTGACATCACACCCAATACACTGTTGGATAATTATGACCCATAGCGTCACTATTTGAATAGATCACGGTGTTGTTGTACAAATTAAATATGTGACAAAGAAGATTGCACTCTTATCATTTGTGATTAGATCACCTAGATGTATAAATGATAAGAGGTCCTTATGATTAGTGCCTGGATTGAGAATGATATGAGACAGTATCAATCCACGAAGGCAGAATCATTAAATATCCATAGTCAGAGTATTATCGAGATTGGACATCGATAAATACGTAAAATACTAGTATTGGACTTGTGCGCGTTGTTAGGGCAAAACATCATAGTTCTCATATATTTGAGTATAGGATACTCACGCAAGTGTAATATGAGGTTGTGTTTTACCGATGGTACGGAAACAGCTTCGCTCTGGATAGACCCCTTCGGAATTCCATTGGTAGTATGACTATGTGTCTATGGAAATCCGAAATCAGGGTAGGTGTATTTGGTCTTAACTTGAGACTTGCACCGCTAATACTTGCGACAATGAATATACTTTGGTTGAGGTCGTCCAGGGCTTTAACAGGTTCTGTGTACGCCAATACTGGGTATATTGAGAATCGTAGTGTGTTGGGTGTGATGTCAAGACGGAAGTATCACTCCAGTCAAATAGAGATGATGGTCACGAAGGATACGGGACTGGTTCTCTTAAATGCTGCAGTTATCAGGATAAAATGACAAGGTCATGTTTATCCTATTATAGAGACTAGTCGCCAGACATCCGATATGTGCTTCGTACGGGGCAGACACAATTCCAACCCCAGGCCTAGCATGTGACAATCAGATACTGGACAGAAATACGCAATACTACGGTATATTATGCCTGATATAGATCTTTTATTCCTGTAAGGATATTTCCGGAGAATTGGGTAGGCATGGCGCTTTGCTAGAGGCCAACCTTGTCTTGTAAATCGGTATAAATGTAGTACTCGGTACTTACGTGTTCGGATAGTGCGACGACCGAATTTACTGCCAACATATACGGGGATCTCATGGGTCGCTTCCCAAATATTCACCGATGATGTATGACTCGCACTCTTAATTAATATTGGACTAATTAGAAGAGAGGGAAAACTAATCTGGGATTAATTGCGGAGATATTTTATCTGGGATAAAATATCATTTAAAAGAGAGATAACGGTTAATTTGGAATTAATCGAGAGATTAATATATTTGATATATTAAATGAAATTGGATTTTTACGTGGATTTAAAATTAGATTTTAATTCGGGCGAACGAATTAATTTAGAATTAATTTGTTAGCGATGTGAATAGTGATTTCGCTAGGCGTAATCATTTAATTACGATGCAACGGAAAATTCATTAATTTGGAATTAGTGAACCCGAGCCCGAGATTATTTGCGAGCACATTCGCATTTCGAATTCGAATGCGGCACGCAAGTCAAATCAAGCGTCAAATCGCTAGTCGCATCAAGCGTCAAATCATTAGTCACTTTGAGTGATGTGACTTGACATCTTGATGGATTGAGTGATGTGAGTTGATGGCAAGCATTTATTGCTTGAGTTGTGAAATGCGAAATTCATTCCAAATGCATTTGAAATGAACAAAAGTGTATTAGATACACTTTAGGCAAAATTCAACACACAATCTCTTCTCTCTTTTTCCCTCCTTTCTCTTCACGCCCACAAAGACAGTTCATGCTACTGGTTTCTGCCCAGAAACCGTTAGCAAGGGAAGCCAAGAGTTGGATTTTTATGGCAAAAATCGCAAGTGATAACACACTACGAGACATGCGAAGGTGATAGGGAAGTCCACCAATGAGCCAGGAACCATTCGACGAAGCTTGGAGCTTGACGAAGGACCAAAGCCGAGCCGAACCAGTGAGCTGCGCACAGCCCACTGCCGAACTAGTAAATGGAGCAGAAATTTTGATTTTGTTGCCTCTGCGTCGCTCAACCGATCGATGTGAGTATTCCGCAACTTCGTTGATTTGTATTCGC
>SKCR01038047.1:0-102685 GCA_019454045.1 Zanthoxylum bungeanum
CAAGGCTAGTGCAAGTGACAGCTTCTTAAAAAATTCAGAGGAAACATATGCATGAGAAAAGCATGTCTTTAATTAACATGTTATTATAATGCCAATAAATTAAGCAAAATTGATCTTAACTAGCTAGTTCCACCCACCACTCAATGCATCCAACCTAAGGTATCCATTATTATTAAAACCAAACTAAAGTTGATTCCTTTCTAAGAAACCAGACTCTTTGTTCTTCCAATATTCAATCAAACATGTCCTCTAATCCAAATCCAAGCTTCGATGAACGTCGATGGATCATCAACATCCGTCGAACACTTGAAGAAGAGCTCGAAATTGATACTGATCTTCCCGTCAGCATTTTCAGTGTGCCCAAAACATTGATGTCTAGTTACCCTGATTCTTACACTCCACAAGAATTGCAATTGGCCCTTATCATTATTGGCGTCCTGAGCTCTATGAGATGGAGAGATACAAGCTCGCCGCGGCAAGAAGAGCACAAAACACATCCATGGTGATCATAAGTTTCAGTATGTTGTTGATCAATTGAAAGATCTTGAGCTGCAGATTCGAGCTTGTTACCACAAGTTCTTGAATTTCAGTAATGAGACTTTAGCTTGGATGATGGCGATTGATGCATCATTCTTACTAGAGTTTCTTCAGATCTATGCCATCAAAGAAAGTAAGCTAAGTTCATCTTATTCTTCTAGATCAATGTCGCATTTGCTTGATTATGCGGGGACTAAAGCTGCTCACACACGCGATTCTTAGAGATATGGTGATGCTTTGAGAATCAGATTCCTTTGTTTGTGTTGAAAAAAATTCTTGAAGTTGAATATTCATCCTTGGAAGAAGCTGATGATATGTTGCAAGTCATGTTAATGGGATTTTGCGAAGAGCTTTCCCCTTTGATTGACTGATGAAGGACACGGCAATGATCAATATTTCCGAATGTGCACATTTGCTTGATTATTTGTACAACACAATTGCTGCCGAAACCTGAACGGAGGCCGAGATAACTGAGATGGTTGAAGATCAAGGCGGAGACAAGCAACCAAACGAAAGATACTCAGGTGACTCAACTTATGTTAAAAAGTTCTTCAGTGAGATTTGGAAGCTGCTTTCAAGCTCAACAAAGGGCCAATTCGTCTTATCAACAAGCTGCTTCTATCAAAACCTGTGAAATTATTCTTCACATTGCCATGGACAGTGCTCTCAAAGCTACCCGGATTTTCAGTCTTAGCAGAACCGATTCAATATTTATTCTCACAAGAAACGAAATCAGATGCTGAGAGCTCCAACGCAAGCAGTGACATGAACAAGCCACCATTAGTGGAAGAAATCGCAATCCCTTCGATCACTGAGCTTGCCAAATCCCAGGTTCGTTTTTCAGCCACTGTTGGTGACATCTCAACCGTCCGTTTCAATTCAAAGACGGCAACATTACACCTTCCCATCATCAGTTTTGATGTTAACACAGAGGTGATCTTGAGAAACTTAGTGGCATATGAAGCATCAAATGCATCTGGGCCGTTGGTTTTTACACGCTATACGGAGTTGATGAATGGGATCATTGATAGTGAAGATGATGTGAAGTTGCTCAGGGGGAAAAGGGATTATTTTGACACAATTGAAGAGTGATGCAGAGGTTGCTAATTTGTGGAATGGGATGAGTAAGTCTGTTAGATTGACGAAAGTGCCCCATATTGATAAAGTGATAGAAGGTGTTAACAAGTATTACAACAGCCAATGGAAGGTTATGTTTTGGAAAATTATGAAGCTTTATGTGTTTGGTTCTTGGAAATTTCTTACATTGCTAGCTACCGTTATGCTCTTGCTCTTGATGGCATTACAAGCTTTTTGCTCAGTCTACAATTGTCGCAGATACAACTTCGTCTCAGTCTCTCAATGACTGGTTTTATTCAAGATATAAATATAAAAGGTTTTTTTTTTTTACCATTTTTTTTTCCATAAATTTTGGCAGCGTATGATGTTTCTATGTGAAAAAAAGGATAAGATTAATAGATTATCTTTCTTTACATGATTTTGTTGTTTGTGGGCCAATTTGAAAAAATGTTTGGTTATGTGCTACTTCTCCTCCAAGCAATGTTGAGTTGTAATAAAGCCGTGAAGTTGTATTAATAATTGATTTGTTTTCCCAACTATAGATGCTCATAGTTGTAACTTTCTCTTCTTTAGAATTTGTTTAGGGAATGTTTTGGTTGGAGGTAAGTGCTTTTCCCTTTCTTGATTTTCCTGACTAGATTCACCAAATATGGTTTTAATCAAGCTGATACCTTCATATCCTCATATTATTTTTCATGATTTGTATTAAACTCTTTATTTTTTTTATTTATTTATTTAACGCGTGGAATCAGAATTTTAATTTAACGGGGGCTGAAATATAAAAATCATAAAATTGATTAGATTAAAACATAAAATTTATAAAATTAAACAAAGCGAACAACGAAGGTCATAAAAAAAATCATAAAACAGTAAACATGTATAATTTATAGTGTGGTCACCACCACTATAACCTCTTATTGATTATATAATTACTCTTTAAGTTTTGTAACTTATCACACATTGGTTAGGGATAATTATCTCACCATTAACCATCTCTATAAATATAGAGGAACTCTTGTAATTCTAGTCATTCAAAAATAATAAAAAAGTCTTCAATTTTACAAGGTATTTTATTCTCTATTTTATTTTTTATAACATATTATCATCACGATTTATTTTATCTAAGTTTTTAATTTTCACATAAAGAATTCAAACATAAACTGAAATATTATGCGAATCTAAATTAAGTTTGATAGTTATCCATTTGAATAGCTTTGGCAGCTCTAAATCCAGTTTGAGAGCCGAATTATCTATCATCGTAAAAGTGGTCTGAAGGCAATTCACATCCCCGTTGCCGTGATCTATCATCCATGATATTTGTTGATGGTGGTTTTTCACCTCGAGGATTTTCAAATACCAAGGAGGGGTAGAATGAGGTTTGTTGAGAATGATGAAGGTCCAAGGGCCTAGAGAGGCGGGAGTCAGACAAAGGGGCTCGAGCCCACTATATAGAATAGTTATCCCCATGGCAGAACCTGCTGATGATGAAGCAAGTAGGGATACCGACCTGACCTAAAGAAAAAATGTAAGATTTGGCAGCATTTGAGTGTTAGAGGAAGCCGACTCGAGGTGGTCATTGTTTGTCAACCTGACCTGGTTAGAGAAGTCAGGAAGTTTAATCAAGTATCATTCACCTTGGTATGTCGACCCGAGGAGCGGAGTTAAAACCGTGAAGACCAAAAAACAATTGAGAGAGTCACGTGAAAATGGTTCCAAGAATAGCCAAAAACGTGAACAATGCACACGGTCCAAGAGAGAGGAAATGCTTTTTGTATATACATATATATTCTTTATTCCATTTAACAAGTAAATGAATAAAATATATATACACAACAATTAATTCAAAAGTCAAAAAGGTACAAGTCCTATCAACCTTCAAATAATCATCTTTTCACTATTCACATCAAGTTACTTTAATAAAGTGACAACATGTCATGTCACATCACTCAAAGTGACATGTGATTTGACAATTGATGCGACTAGCGATTTGACGTTTGATGTGACTTGCGTGCCGCGTTCGAATTCGAAATGCGAATGCGCTCGCAATCACTCTCGGGCTCAGGTTCGCTAATTCCAAATTAACGAATTTTCTGTCGCGTCGTAATTAAATGATTACGCCTAGCGAATTCACTATTCACGTCACTAACGAATTAATTCTAAATTAATTCGTTCGCCCGAATTAAAATCCAATTTCAATTCCGCGTCGAAATCTAATTTCGATTAATATATCGAATATATTAATTTTATCGATTAATTCCAAATTAATCGTTCTCTCTCTTTAACGATATTTTATCCGAGATAAAATATCTCCGTAATTAATCCCAGATTAATTTTCTCTCTCTTCTAATTAATCCTAGATTAATTAAAGTGCGAGTTATACATCATCGGTGAATCTTCAGGAAGCGACCCATGAGATCTCCGGATATGTGGCAGTAAATACGGTCATCGGATTATCCGAACACGTAAGCACCTCGTACTACGTTTATACCGATTTACAAGACAAGGTTGGCTTCTAGCAAAGCGCCATGCCTACCCAATTCTCCAGAAATATTCTTACAGGAATATATAGATCTGTATCAAGCGTAGTATACCGTAGTATTGTGTATATCGGCCCAGTATCAGATAGTCACGTGCTAGGGCTGGGACTGGATAAGTGTCTGCCCCGTCCGAAGCACATGTCGGATGTCTGGTAACTAGTCTCTATAATCGGATATATATGACCTTGTCATAATATCCCGATGGCCGGCCAGCACTTAAGAGCACTAATACCGTATCCTGCGTGACATCATCTTCACTATGACTGAAGTGATACTTCCGTCTCGACATCACACCCAATACACTACGACTCTCTGATAAACCCAGAAGCGGTGTACGCAGAACCGGTTAAAGCCCTGTACCACCAAGACCAAAGTCTACCGATTATCGCAAGTATTAGCGATGCAAGTCTCAGGTTAAGACTATACACACCTACCTTGATTTCCGCCTCCCATAGACACATAGTCATAATACCAATGGGATTCCGAAGGGTCTATCCAGAGCGAAGCTGTTTCCCGTACCATCGGTGAAACACGACCTCCTATCGCACTTGCATAAGTATCCAATACTTATATATATGAGAACTATGCCGTTGTGCCCTCACAACGCGCACAAGTGCAATACTAGCCTATTCCGCATTATCGATGTCCAGTCTCGATAATACTACTCCGGCTAGGGATTTTAATGATTAATCCTTCGTGACTGATACTGTCTCATATCATCTCAATCCAGGAACTAATCATATGGACCTCTCTTCATTTATACATATATGGTGATCTAATCACAAATGATGAGAGTGCAATTTCCTTGTCACATAGTTAATTTGTACAACAACACCGTGATCTGTACAAATAGTGACGCTATGGGTCATATTATCCAACAATCTCCCACTTGGCACATAGCCAGTCACTCGAGTGTCTAACACCCGAACTATATACGGTTCGCTCAAATTGCTGAGAAAAGATTTTCGTCAGCGGATTTGCGTAATTATCTTCTGACGCGATTTATACTATCATCACATCGCCACGATGTATGATCCGAACGAATCTGATGAATATAGAAGTCTATATCTGGATCGTCGATGAGACCATTAATTCTTTAGCTTGTGCTGACACCTAGCTCAGCTGCTAACAGAACTATATCTAATCTAATTAGATTTATTATCGATCCAAATGGCTTCTATTGCTTTGCTGCTCAGCTGTAATAATCCACATTTGTTGTTATTTGGTAACAGTTATCTTGCTCGGAATATTTCCAGCTTACTGTCCCGTCCTTCAAACTTTATAGTACCGCAGTATTTACCGGTTTGGAAACTTGCAGCAGTGATCCTAGTCACTTCAAGTTCTCCTACTCCATAATTTAAGACAACATCTTTAGTTCTCTAAGATACTAACAGATGTTCTTAATCTTCAATCCAGTGACTATTACTTGGATTGACCCGATTGTGACTCCATATGCTCAAAGCGTATGAGACACCAATACAAGTACATTTTAAATGTACAATTTCCCAGAGTGTTAACAACTCCAAATCTATCCCAGTAGATCTTTATTCCTTGAATAAAGGTTGTTACTCCCCAGAATTCTACGGAGAATTTCTTATGAAAGCCAAGCTTTCACCGATTGCTTTATGGGAATTTCATTTCCAAGAAATGACATATTATCATTATTTTACATGACATTCATGTTAGTGCACTCCCACTAACCCTTTTATATACACAAGAATCATTTCGTTTTGAATTAAATCATACTCCATTATGATTACATCAAAACGACAATTCCTAGAACCTATGCTTGCTTCAATCCAAACATGGATCGAATAACCTGCGAACCTTGTTTGCTTGTTATTGTACGATAAAACCGACAGGATGTTATAAACATCCTCCGAAAGGTTTCCTTTTCAGGAAAGCTATTTTCCGTTAAGCTGTCATATTTCATAAATGAAATACACAGCTTTAGCAAGCATTATCCAAATGGATTTACAATGGCAACAGGTAAAAGGTTTCGTCGGAATCAACACAATGTTGATAACTCTACCTTTTCTTTACAAGCCTAGCTTAGTACGTTGGTATGTTGCCTTCCATGTATGTCTTCCTTGAAGACTTATAAAGTACTAATAGGCACAATGCCTTATGGTACATCAACTAGTATCCAAACTTGTTGATATACATGGAATCCATTTTAGACTCATGACACTTTGTCATAATAGGGAGTCGATACCTTGTATCACTACCTCATACGTAATCAGTTGGTATACCTTAAAAGATTAACATCTTTATGAGGTGAGATCAGAAACCCATACCCCAGGTTGTTTTTCTGACTCTCTCTGATCTACGCGGTTCTTGTGTACTCGAAGATTAATGGAATAGTTTCATCATTGATGAACTATTTATGTTCCATTAAGGACTTCGTGCCTTGAACAGTATTACTCCGATTTTCATCGAGTATCACTATCCTCCCACTGACCACTGCATATCGGTATTCCTCTCAGGAAAAACCGCATGGTGAGCAACAATCACATTGTTCTCATGTGAGATTTATAAGTACTATACTTATGGTTTCCTTTAGGATAACCTATATTGGCACTTATCCAATTTGGGTTCTAGTTTGGTATCATCCAAACATATGCCTAGCATACCCAAATTATCAGGAATGAGAAACCTCGTTTCTTCCCTGTTCATATCCTATATGACATCTGTCAAACAGATTTATATGGAACCTTATTCTAAATAAGTTATTGCACTGTTAAAACTTATCCGTTGAAGGAAATGGTAGCTCAGAGCGACTCATGATTAGCCTTATCATGTCTAACATGATTCGGTTAATCCGTTCGGACACACCGTCACTTTGACGTGTTCCGGGAGGCGTCCTCATTTGAAAGAATACTATACTCTTTCAAGTATATAAGAAACTTATTGCTTAAGTATTTTCCATTACGGTCTTACCGTGACGGTATAATACTATAGCCGATCTGTTTGTTTATTTCGTGTCGAAAATCTAAAAGTTTTTGATTTGTGTTCTTCAAAAGAAACACATAACCATAACGTGACGCCACATCCGTTAAGGTCACGAAATATTCATTTTCACATCTAGCCTAGCTAGATATGGGCCCACTAACTTCACCATGAATAGGGCTAACAGATCGGTGGCTCTTACACTATTACCAAGTAAACAGTGTTTTAGGTACTTTACCTAACAAACTAGATTCGTAGACTTTATTGAATAGTCAAATCAGTCCTAGTACCCACTCTTCAAAAGTGTGGATATACGAGTCTAGTTTAATTGCGTCCTAGACACAATGCCACAAATAAGTCTCTATTGATCAATCAATTTGAGCGATTTATTTGTCATTTTATATGTTTGAGATTTTTTTTATATTCAAAATATAATTCTGTTATTTACATCTAATGTATTTATCTCAGTATCATCTTATATAATAAAACACTTAGTGTTCTATAATATAAAGGTTTTATCCACAATGGATTAAGCACTGATACTGAGATAATGTTTCTAGTCAAACTAGTTACATTATAACAGTTCTTAATTTAAGTACACACCCGAAGGGTAGTTTCTAAACTTAGGTATCTACGGTCGAAACAGCGACTTTCGTCCCGTTTCCGATTCGCAGAGAAATCTCAGCTTGAAGTCAGTATCCTGCTCAAAGCAGATTCTGAACATCAATACATATATTTTATGTACCACACTTAGTATTTAAAATCTAATTTCAATACTAGCTGTGAACATAACTAAGACAAACATTTTTTAAAGTAAGAGTCTTGCCCTTTATTTAATTCCTTCGTGTCTGCCATATCCAAATGGTAGTCACTTTGGGATATGTCAATATCCTTTAAAATATTTCAGAAACCTTAGGCCAAGCCTTGGGTTTTTAAAATATCGAAACGATGTGCACCTCGTGCTACATGCCCAATTGCAAACTTTGACTTTATATGAATAGTCAATAATTAATTCTCCAAGAATTATAAATTGCAATTTTAATACTTCTTGAATCTAAAATTAGATTTATGACAAGTATATTAAATTAAGCATGAAAGTCATCATCACATAAATCGTCCAAAGATTTTATGCTCTACTTATTTTGCTTAATTTTGGGCTTAAGGTATAATAAGTTATTTTATCAAATAAAGTACCATATTATTTATTCCCAATTTGAAAATTAAATCATTTAAAATATTTTAATCCCAGATTATATTTTAAATATCCAACTTTTCAATTTTATCTTGATTACAGTAATCCAACTATTTAATCAACGATTAGTGGTACTATATATATTATAATGATTATAATAGTCAAACTATATAATCAAATATAATCCAAATTAATTAACCTCATTACATTGATTACTAATCCAATTATAAAATCAACTGTAAAATGAAATTAATTAATTCAAATATATTGATTAATATAATCCAATTATATATAATCAAGTATAATACAGTCCAACTGTTTATTAAAACAACAATTTAAATATTAGTCCAACTAACATTTAATCTAATGACGAAATAATTTAAATGAGCGCGTATGGCGAGTAATTGAACGAATATTGCAAATTCAATTTCTTGCCTCCCACTATTTTTCGTCGAGCCTCTAACCCTCTGTCGAGTACTCGGGAAACCGTGTTTCCTAGTGGGCTAGGATCCCGTTAAATATCACACAATCTTGACTTTGGCCAACAAATTGTATGATAATTAACTAGGTAGATCTCGAAGATCAATTGGATCTCATCCAACTCCTAGATCCAGTAGGTGGACATCCAAGTCCCAAAATATATCTTATATATGCCTATACATCGAATGTATACCCTAACCTTTTTCCTCTGAATTAACTAGGCCTTGGCTTTGGCACAACAAACCTAGTGATCCCAGTCAAGCGCGGACCCATTGACATGGAAGCTTCGTAATCAATGTCAATGGACAAGAAGTGGTTTTGACTTTGGCCAACAAACCACAACTTGGACACGACACCGATATGGAACAAAGCCTCGCGATTAAAACACATCTTTGACGGACAAGGGCTTGACTTTGGCCAACAACCCCTGCCAATCTCGGATCTTGAGTAAGAATCACTCAATGGAAGGAAAATAAACGCTTGATATTTAACGAGGGTTTTTCGCGTGCAAATTGGCTACCAATTTATTATCTTTGTTAAGGTCTCATCATCATACACCCTACACTAAAACATGCATTCTAAACACATAATAAAGCGCATATGATAAAATAATAATGATATGCGGATGGATATTTTACATTAATCCTAGATCAAATCTAATTCTCTCTCTTCTCTCTCCGCTAGCACTAATATTTCTTCTACCCGTTACACTACACTTCTAAAGAAACCTCATATACATAGAGGGGAATAGGTGAGAAGAGAATACAAAGAATAAGAGATAAGGCTGGACTCGCAGGTCCAATTAATAAATCAAATTTATTACAACAATTTCTAAAATTGCCCCACCCTGCTAATATCCATCCGATATACATTATTCAAACATCACAACCATGTATTCATACAAGCATGTTATCAATCAATCAATCAAATTAATTAATCTTGATAATTAGTGATCATCCAATGTTCAAACAAGATTTGATTTTGTTCGAGTCAAACTCGTATTGCGAACACGTACTTAAAATACGATTTCTACGATTAAATTAAATTACATAATTAAATCCAATTTAATACGCATTTAATTCTAATTCATTATTTAATTCCAAATTAAATATTACACTTTATAAAATAAACCTTTACGACTTAAATTCCAAATTTAATCGTTACGGGTCTCAAAGCCCGATTAATATCCAATATTAATTTAATTAAAGTCCAATGGGCTTTTAATTAATTTCTTCAAGGCGTGGACTTTTGGTCAACTCGGGTCAAACCCGCAACCAAAGTCCAATCCGGGAGTTACCCCATAAGCCCATAAATTAATTTAGGCCCATTAGGCCCAATTAAACGTTAAAGGTTTATTAGTTGCATTTGGGCCTTTTGGAAGCGGTTTTGGGCCTAATTGGATCCAACCAATTTTGGCCTAAACCAACTTTGTACAACAAAGTCCAATAAACCCAATAACAACTTTAAAGCCCAAATCCAATTTTAAGGCCCAATATTTAATTTCAAAATTCCAAATTTTCCAATTAAATTACCTAAAGTGTATAGCATTATTAATTACCCAAATCAAAGTTTCCAAAACATCAAATTTGTCCAATTAATCATGCTTCAAGTGTCTCGGCCAAAGGGGAAAAATATGCCCAAATCAAATTCAATCCAATTGAACCCAATCAAACATAAATTCAACATCCCCAAATGATTTCTAAGTCATCCAATGAACAAAAAATCAAAAATCCAAGACATTAGGGCACTTGCCAAATTCGGCCATCACAAGCAAATTGAGGAAAAATTGTTCCAAACACTTTTCATCAAATTGATCTAATCAATCATCAATTAAACAATATTTAAGCATTCTAAATCATCCAATTTCATTAAACATGCTCAAAATCAAGTTTACCCAAATTTGTCATGCCCAAAATTTGGGGAAAAATGGATCCAACCAAATTTCATGAAATTGATTATGCACAACATCAATTCAACCTCATTCAAACATACTATACTAAACAATTTAATCATTTGATGCTCAAATTGAGTTTACCCAAATTAAAGTTTTGGCCAATAATAAGCAAATTGGGGAAAATCAATCCAATCAATTTTTCTTCAAATTGATTACATATAACTCTAATTAAATCATATACAAGCATTCTTAAACAAACAATTTGTCAAAATCATGCTTAAATCAAAAAGCCCCAAATTTAGCTCAAGAACCCTAATTCGTTTTATGCAACCAATAGCTCAAGATACCATTGTTGAGTTTCAATCAAGTCCCAAGGATCACAAACATGCATAAAAACGAGTTGAATACACAAAGGAGTAAGGCGGAATACATACTCACATTGATGGGTTTGATGCTAGGAAGAACAAGATGCGTTTTTGCTCCTTGTAGGTGCTCGGTTTGGCCTCCAAAAACAGCAGGGGCTGCTCGGTTTTGAGCCTTCTTCCTCCTTGTTCATTCGGCCATTGATGAACCACCATTGAAGCTCCAAGCTTCAAGCTCCAAAAACCAAATCCAAGCTCACAAATTCGTTTCCCTATCACCTATGTATAACCCTAGGTGTGTGCTAGCACCACATCTTCTTCTTTGCTTCTCATTTGCTCGGTCAACCAGAAAAGAGATGAAGAAAACGGCAGTGAGCCGTGAGAGAGAGATGAATGGGCTTTTTGGCTCCAAAATCCTAAAAACCGTGAAGACCAAAAAACAATTGAGAGAGTCACGTGAAAATGGTTCCAAGAATAGCCAAAAACGTGAACAATGCATACGGTCCAAGAGAGAGGAAATGCTTTTGTATATACATATATATTCTTTATTCCATTTACCAAGTAAATGAATAAAATATATATACACAACAATTAATAATTCAAAAGTCAAAAGGTACAAGTCCTATCAACCTTCAAATAATCATCTTTTCACTATTCACATCAAGTTACTTTAATAAAGTGACAACATGTCATGTCACATCACTCAAAGTGACATGTGATTTGACAATTGATGCGACTAGCGATTTGACGCTTGATGTGACTTGCGTGCCGCGTTCGAATTCGAAATGCGAATGCGCTCGCAATCACTCTCGGGCTCAGGTTCGCTAGTTCCAAATTAACGAATTTTCCGTCGCGTCGTAATTAAATGATTACGCCTAGCGAATTCACTATTCACGTCACTAACGAATTAATTCTAAATTAATTCGTTCGCCCGAATTAAATCCAATTTCAATTCCGCGTCGAAATCTAATTTCGATTATATATCGAATATATTAATTTTATCGATTAATTCCAAATTAATCGTTCTCTCTCTTTAACGATATTTTATCCGAGATAAAATATCTCCGTAATTAATCCCAGATTAATTTTCTCTCTCTTCTAATTAATCCTAGATTAATTAAAGTGCGAGTTATACATCATCGGTGAATCTTCAAGAAGCGACCCATGAGATCTCCGGATATGTTGGCAGTAAATACGGTCGTCGGATTATCCGAACACGTAAGCACCTCGTACTACGTTTATACCGATTTACAAGACAAGGTTGGCTTCTAGCAAAGCGCCATGCCTACCCAATTCTCCAGAAATATTCTTACAGGAATATATAGATCTGTATCAAGCGTAGTATACCGTAGTATTGTGTATATCGGCCCAGTATCAGATAGTCACGTGCTAGGGCTGGGGCTGGATAAGTGTCTGCCCCGTCAGAAGCACATGTCGGATGTCTGGTAACTAGTCTCTATAATCGGATATATATGACCTTGTCATAATATCCCGATGGCCGGCCAGCACTTAAGAGCACTAATACCGTATCCTGCGTGACATCATCTCACTATGACTGAAGTGATACTTCCGTCTTGACATCACACCCAATACACTACGACTCTCTGATAAACCCAGAAGCGGTGTACGCAGAACCGGTTAAAGCCCTGTACCACCAAGACCAAAGTCTACCGATTATCGCAAGTATTAGCGATGCAAGTCTCAGGTTAAGACTATACACACCTACCTTGATTCCGCCTCCCATAGACACATAGTCATAATACCAATGGGATTCCGAAGGGTCTATCCAGAGCGAAGCTGTTTCCCGTACCATCGGTGAAACACGACCTCCTATCGCACTTGCATAAGTATCCAATACTTATATATATGAGAACTATGCCGTTGTGCCCTCACAACGCGCACAAGTGCAATACTAGCCTATTCCGCATTATCGATGTCCAGTCTTGATAATACTCCGGCTAGGGATATTTAATGATTAATCCTTCGTGGACTGATACTGTCTCATATCATCTCAATCCAGGAACTAATCATATGGACCTCTCTTCATTTATACATATATGGTGATCTAATCACAAATGATGAGAGTGCAATTTCCTTGTCACACAGTTAATTTGTACAACAACACCGTGATCTGTACAAATAGTGACGCTATGGGTCATATTATCCCACATTAATTTCTTCGGTGCCCAGTACGCCTTGTGTTCAAGCTCAACTGGCATATGGCATGCTTTCTTAAAGACCATTCGATATTGAGACATACCAATGGGTGTTTTGTAAGCTGTCCGGTAGGCCCATAATACATCATCCAGTTTTTTTGACCAGTCTCTCCTTGTTTATCCAACGGTTCTCTCAAAGATTCTTTTGATCTCCCTGTTTGAAACTTCAACCTGTCCATTTGATTGTGGATGGTAGGTAGTGGCAACTTTATGAGTAACTTCGTATTTGGATATGAGTGCATCGAAGTATCTTTTGTAGAAATGTGTGCCACCATCACTGATAATAGCCCGAGGTGTTCCGAAGCGAGTGAAAATATTCTTTTTAAGGGATTTAATCACCACTTTTGAATCATTTGATGGTAGTGTAATTACTTCAACCCATTTGGAGACGTAGTCTACTGCAACCAGTATGTACAGGTTTTCGAATGATGGAACAAAGGGTCACATAAAATCAATACCCCATACATCAAATATCACCACTTCCAGAATGTTTTGCAAAGGTCCTTCATTTCTCCTTGAAATATTTCCCGTTCTCTGGCACCTGTCACATTTAAGAGCAAATAAGTAAGCATCTTTAAAAAGAGTGGGCCAGAATAAACCTGATTGAAGGACTTTGGCTGCAGTTTTATTTCCGCTGAAGTGTCCACCGTATGGCGATGAATGAAAATGTTGCATAACACTATTGATCAGCACAACATCTGAACAGGTACGGCTCAACCCAGATATAATGCTTGACTTCTTTGAAGAACTTCTTCCGTTGCTGATTTTTCCATTCCAATGGCCATTTTCCCAATACTATGTAGTTGACAGAGTCAGCATACCAAGGGACATCATGCTGTTACATGGCAAATAACTGTTCATCTAGAAAATTTTCTTTGATTGTCAGTTCTTTGCCAGCTGTTTCTCCATTATCGAGCCTCGATAAGTGATCTGCCACTTGATTTTCTGTCTATTTCCTGTCTCGGATCTCCACGTCAAACTCTTGTAATAGAAGTATCCAATGGATCAATCTGGGCTTGGCAACTTTTTTCGCGATCAGGTATTTGATTATTGAATGATCTGTGTAGACCACCACTTTGGGACCCAACAGATAAATGTGAAATTTATCAAAAGCAAACACAACTGCAAGCAACTCATTTTCAGTGGTTGTGTAGTTGAGTTGAGCTTCATTCAGAGTTCTGTTGGAGTAGTAAATGGTATGGAAAATTTTTGCTTTGCGTTGTCCCAAAATTGCACCTACAGTAAAATCACTAGCATCGCACATCACTTCAAATGGAAGGGTCCAGTCCGGTGCTACTATGATGGGGGCATAGACCAGCTTCTGTTTCAAGATTTCAAAAGCTTCATGGTATTCTTTGGTGAAGTTGAAATGCATATCTTTCTCAAGAATATTGCACAGAGGTTTAGCAATCTTTGAGAAGTCTTTGATAAATCTCTTGTAAAAGCCTACATGTCCAAGAAAACTTCGAATCCCTTTGACAGATTTTGGTGGAGGTAGTTTTTAAATTGTTTCAATCTTTGCTTTGTCTACCTCGATTCCCTTTTATGAGATCCGATGTCCCATAACGATGCCTTCCTGCACCATGAAGTGGCATTTCTCCTAGTTGAGTACCAAGTTAGTATCTTCACATCCTTGTAGCACCTGTTCTAGATTTTGCAAGCAGTGGTCAAAAGAGTCTCCAAACACAGAGAAATCATCCATGAAAACCTCCATACTTTGTTCCAGCGTGTCTGAGAAGATGGCCATCATGCAACATTGAAATGTAGCAGGAGCATTACATAATCCAAATGGCATCCTGCGAAAAGCAAAAGTACCATACGAACATGTAAAAGTGGTTTTCTCCTGATCTTCTGGGGCGATGGTAATCTAATTGTACCCCGAGTATCCGTCCAAAAAATAATAGAATTCATGTCCCACCAATCTATCTAGCATCTAATCAATGAATGGCAGCGGAAAATGATCATTCCTTGTTACTTTGTTCAGCTTCCAGTAGTCCATGCATACTCTCCATCCAGTCACTGTTCTTGTTGGAATTAGCTCGTTCTTTTCATTTATGACTACAGTAATTCCTCATTTCTTCGTCACACATTACATAGGACTCACCTAAGTGCTGTCAGAGATGGGGTAAATGATGCCGACATCCAACCATTTGATAATTTATTTCTTCATGACCTCCTTCATGATTTGATTTAGTCTCCGTTGATGCTCCACTATATGTTTGTACTTGTCATTCATTAGAATTTTATGCATGCAAAATGATGTACTAATGCCTCGAATATCTGCTATAGTCCAGCCAATGACTTTCTTGTGTTTTCGTAACACTCGCAGCAACTTTTCTTTTTGCTCCAATGTTAGCGAAGAAGAAATAATCACAGGTAATTGTAGGACACAGAAATCGATGACGCTGTTCCAAGCTCGCGGCCTAGTTGGGAGTACGGAATAGCTCACGGAGAACTAAACCGGAGAAATAACTTGGAGTCGCCAGCCGGTGTGAACCGGGACAAAGATTTAAGGCCGCACTCACCCCTCGCAAGGGAAGACCTCAAACCTGTTGGGTTCGGAATGGTCCCTTACTTATGCCACTTGTAATGATGTGATTTGTGGAGAAGGCTCTGTGTCTAGGTTTTGTGAGGGAGGGCTACCGAATGAGTGAATGAGAGAGTTTAGGGTTTATTATTTCTTTTTGTGTTTTTCGTGAGAATGAGCCTGGGTTAGAAAAGTGGGGTAAAAGGTTCTTTTTATAGGCAAAGGGATGAGTTTACCTTGTGTGAATAGGGAAAGGATTGGTATATTAATGGGGATATCTTTTAATTAGGAATGTCTTTGAATTTGATTTGATTTTTTCTCTTTTGATGGGGATATGATTTGATTTGTATCTTTTAATTAGGGAATGTATTTTAAGTGGATTAGGAAAGTATTTGATGAGATTTCTTTAATTTAGGAAGGGGATTTATTTAATTTTGGAATGAAATTTTAATTTAATTTAATTGGATTTAATTTAATTTAAATTAATTTGTGTTTTAAATATATTTTAATTATTGTTGGATGTGATTTAATGGGCTCGGGCTAGGTGGGCGTGTGTCTTTGGTGTTGGGCTAAAGATGTGTTTTAAAACGGAGGTCCAACAAGCAAACCCGCAGCTACTCCAGCGAATTAAATCCAACAATGTGTCAATTCTTGACCCTTTCATTCCGACGTCCGTTTCCCGCGGCTTCCACAATTAAAGAGGTAGTGTCTCCATACGAGACTCATAATCGGGACTTACATGCAAAAATGTAGTGTCTACAGTCACCCCCACTTTGATGGGACTTATGCAGTGTATGACAATGACAATCCTATCAAAGTACGTGCAATGCATTTTTACTTACCTGGCTCGCCAGCTGTCACCTGGTTTGCCTGTTTCTCTGAACTGAATTTGATGATGTGTCATTCCTGGCATGCTAAACCCCGTACCTAGGGGGTCGCTGGTAGTCCACAATACTCCACAATAGTCCACGGTAGTCCACAATAGTCCACGATAGTCCACAATGGTCCACATGTCGTACCTGGCGTGCTAAACCCCGTACCTAGGGTGTCGCGGTGTTGGTATTAATCTAGGTCCCAAGATCAAACAAGCAATGAAAATCATATGTGAATACATCAACGGAGGTAGCGGAATACTCACATCGATCGGTTGAGTCGATTTGGAGACGAATGAAGCCAAAAAGCCCACTGCCATTCACGCCAAAATGCAGCAGTTCACTGCCTCCAAAAACAGAAATTTTGAGATGACAAACGGAGCTCCAAGCCTCGTCTAACGGATCCCGGCTCATGGGCGAACCTCCCTACCACCTTCGCAAGACTCGTAGTGTGCTAGCACTTGCGGTTTTTTGCCACAAAAACCCAACTCTTGGCTTCCATATTCACGCCATTTCTGGTTCAAAACCAGTGAAGAAAATGATCTTGGGCGTGAGAAGAAGAGAAAGAAATGGAGAGAAAGAAATGTGTGTTAGTTGTAAATGAAATGCATTTCAAATATATCTTATATACTTGTGTGAAATTCACTTGCATTTGCCTTTAATTTGCATTTCATTTGCTTTTAAAAGTCAAACAATAAAAGCCATCATGTACACATCATGTCCATCAAGTCACATCTACTTTATTAAAGTGACATGTTGTCAAGTCACATCACTCAAAGTGACAAGTGATTTGACGCTTGATGCGACTGATTGATTTGACGCTTGATGCGACTTGCGTTGCCGCACTCGAATTCGAAATACGAATGCGCTCGCAATCACACTCGGCCTCGGGTTCGTTAATTCCAAATTAACGATTTTTCCGTTGCGTCGTAATTAAATGATTATGCCTAGCGAAATCACTATTCACGTCGCTAACGAATTAATTCTAAATTAATTCGTTCGCCAGAATTAAAATCTAATTTTAATTCCGCGTCGAAATCTAATTTCATTTAATATATCGAATATATTAATTTACCGATTAATTCCAAATTAATCGTTATCTCTCTCTAGACGATATTTTATCCTAGATAAAATATCTCTGTAATTAATCCTAGATTAATTTTCTCTCTCTTCTATATAATCCCAGATTATTCAAGAGTGCGAGTTGTGCGACATCGGTGGATTATCGGGAAGCGTCCCATGAGATCCCCGGATAAGTTGGCAGTAAATACGGTCGTCGGAGTATCCGAATCACGTATGTACCAAGTACTACGTTCTACCGATTTACGAGACAAGGTCGACTCCTAGCAAAGCACCAAGTCTACCCAATTCTCCGGACATATCCATTAAGAATATTAAGATCTGTATCAAGCGTAGTATACGATTTTATTGTGCATATCGGCCCAGTATCGGATAGTCACGTGCTAGGCCTGGGGCTGGATAAGTGTCTGCCCCGTACGAAGCACATGTCGGATGTCTGGTAACTAGTCTCTATAATCGGATATACATGACCTTGTCATAATATCCCGATGGCCGCGCAGCACTTAAGAGCACTAATACCGTATCCTGCGTGACATCATCTCCACTATGACTGGAGTGATACTTCCGTCTTGACATCACATCCAATACACTACGACTCTCTGATAAACCCAGAAGTGGTGTACGCAGAACCGGTTAAAGCCTGTACCACCAAGACCAAAGTCTATCGATTATCGTAAGTATTAGCGATGTAAGTCTCAGGTTAAGACTATACACACCTACCTTGATTTCGGACTCCCATAGACACATAGTCATAATACCAATGGGATTCCGAAGGGTCTATCCAGAGTGAAGCTGTTTCCCATACCATCGGTGAAACACGACCTCCTATCGCACTTGCATAAGTATCCAATACTTATATATATGAGAACTATGCCGTTGTGCCCTCACAACGCACACAAGTGCAATACTAGCCTATTCCGCATTATCGATGTCCAGTCTCGATAATACTCCGGCTAGGGATATTTAATGATTAATCCTTCGGGGACTGATACTGTCTCATATCATTCTCAGTCCAGGAACTAATCATAGGGACCTCTCTTCATTTATATATCTAAGGTGATCTAATCACAAATGATGAGAGTGCAATTTCCTTGTCACATAGTTAATTTGCTACAACAACACAATGATCTGTGCAAATAGTGACGCTATGGGTCATTTTGTCCAACAATCTCCCACTTGGCACATAGCCAGTCACTCAAGTGTCCCACACCCGAACTATGTACGGTTCGCTCAAATTGCTGAGGAAAGATTTTCGTCAGCGGATTTGTTTGATAATCATCTGACGCGATTTATACGATCATCACATCGCCACGATGTGTGATCCGTACGAATCAGATGATATAGAAGTATATATCTGGATCGTCGATGAGACCTTTAATTCCTTAGCCTGTGCTGACGCCTAGCTCAGCTGCTAAAAGAACTATATCTAATCTAATTAGATTTATTTTCGATCCAAATGGCTTCTATTGCTGCCTCAGCTGCAGCAATAATCCGCATTTGTTGTTTATTCGGCAACAGTTATCTTGCTCGGAATATTTCCAGCTCACTGTCCCGTTATTCAAACTTTATAGTACCGTAGTATTTAATTGTTTGGAAACTTGCAGCAGTGATCCCAGTCACTTCAAGTTCTCCTTATCCATAGTTTAAGACAACATCTTTAGTTCTCTAAGATACTAACAGATGTTCTTAACTTCAATCCAGTGACTATCACTTGGATTGACCTGATCGTGACTCCATATGCTCGAAGCGTATGAGACACCAATACAAGTACATTTTAAATGTACAATTTCCCAGAGAGTGTTAACAAACTCCAAATCTATCCCAGTAGATCTTTATTCCTTGAATAAAGGTTGTTACTCCCCATAATTCTACGGAGAATTTCTATTGAAAGAATATCTATGAAAGCCAAGCTTTCACCAATTGCTATATGGGAATTTCATTGTCAGTGCCCTATCCCACTAACCTCCTTATATACACAAGAATTATTTCGTTTTGATTCAAATCATAAACCATTATGATTATTTCAAAACGACAGTTCCAAGAACCTTATGCTTGCATTAATCCAAACATGGATTGAATAACCCGCAAACCTCGTTTGTTGGTTATACAAAATCATCAGGATGGTGTAAACATCCTCCAAAAGGTTTCCTTTTCAGGAAAGCGATTTTGATCTGCATCTGACACATTTCAAAAATGAAATACGCAGTTATCAACAAGCATTTTCAAAATGGATTTACCATGGCAACAGGTAAAAGGTTGAACCGTTATTAACACAATGTTGATAACGATACCTTTCCATCTAAAGCCCAGCTTTGTACGTTGGTATGTTGCCTTCCATGTATGTCTTCTTTGAAGACGTTTAATGTACCAATAGGCACAATGCCTTGTGGTACAACAACTAGTATCCAAAATAGTTGTTATACATGGAATCCATTTCGGATTCATGGCACTTTGCCATAACAGGGAGTTGATACCTCGTATCACTTCCTCAAAACGTAGTCGGTTGGATATACCTTCATAAGATTGACATCTTTATGAGGTTAGATCAGAAACCCATACCCTAGGTTGTTTTCTGACTCTATCCGATCTACGAGTTTCTTGTGTATTTAAAGATTAATGGTATAGATTCATCATGGATGAACTATTTGTGTTCCATTAAGGACTTCGTGCCTTGAACAGTATTACTCTGATTTTCATCGAGTATCACTATCCTCCCACTGACCACTGCATATTGGTATTCCTCTCAGGAAAAATGCATGGTGAGCAACAATCATATTGTTCTCTTGTGAGATTTACAAGTACTATACTTAAGGTTTCCCTTAGGATAACCTATATTGGCACTTATCCAATTTGGGTCTTTTAGTTTGGTATCATCCAAACGTTATGCCTGGCATACCCAAATTACTAGAAATGAGAAACCTCGTTTCTTCCCTGTTCATATCCTATATGACATCTGTCAAACAGATTTATATGGAACCTTATTCTAAATAAGTTTTGCACTGTTAATACATATCCAATTGAAGGAAACAGTAGCTCAGAGCGACTCGTGATAAACCTTATCATGTCCAACAAAATTCGGTTTTTAGTTCGGACACACCGTCTAACTGACGTGTCTCGGGAGGAGTCCTCATTTGAAAGAATACCGTACTCTTTCATGTACATATGAAACTTACTGCTTAAGTATTTTCCAATACGGTCTTACCGTGGCGGAATAATACTATAGCCGATCTGTTTTTCTATTTCGTGTCGAAACTCTAAAGTTTCCGATTTGTGTTCTTCAAAAGAAACACATAACCATAACGTGATGCCACATCCGTTAAGGTCACGAAATATTCATGTTCACATCTAGTCTAGCTAGATATGGGCCCACTTACTTCACCATGAATAGGGCTAACAGATCGGTGGCCCTTTTTACTATTACCAAGTAAATAGTATTTTAGGTACTTTACCTAATAAACTAGATTCGCAGACCTTATTTGAATAGTCAAATCAGTCCTAGTACCCACTCTTCAAAAGTGTGGATATACGAGTCTCGTTTAATTGTGTCCTAGACAACAATGCCACAAATAAGTCTCTATTGATCAAATCAATTTGAGCTATTTATTTTCATTTTTATATGTTTGAGATTTTATTATATTCAAAATATAAATTCTGTTATTTACATCTAATGTATTTATCTCAGTATCATCTTTATATAATGAAACACTTAGTGTTCTAAAATATAAAGGTTTTATCCGCAACGGATTAAACACTGATATAGAGATAATGTCTCTAGTCAAACTAGTTACATTATAACAGTTCCTAATTTAAGTACATACCCAAAGGGTAGTTTCTAAACTTAGGTATCTACGGTCGAAGCAGCGACTTTCGTTCCGTTTCCGATTTGCAGAGAAATCTCGGCTTGAAGTCAGTATCCAGCTCATAGCGGATTCTGAACATCAATACATATATTTTATGTACCACACTAAGTATTTAAAATCCAATTTCAATACTAGTAGTGAACATAACTTTGACAAATATTTTAAAGTTAGAGCCTCGCCATTTCTTTAATTCCTTCGTGTCTTCCATATCCAAATGGTAGTCACTTTGGGATATGTCAATTATCTTTTCAATATTTCACAAACCTTTGGCCAAGCCTTGGGTTTTAGAATATCGAAATGATGTGCACCTTGTGCAACTTGCCCAATTGCAAACTTTGACTTTTCTCCACTAGAATAGTCAATTAATTCTCCAAGAATTATTAATTGCAATTTAATACTTTTAAATCTAAAGATAGATTTATGATAAGTATATTAATTAAGCACTAAAGTCATCATCACATAAATCTTCCAAAGATTTTATGCTCTACTTACTTGCTTAATTATGGGCCTAGATATAACAAGTTATTTTATCCAATAAAGTAACCTATTATGAATTCCCAATGAAAATTAAATCATTTAAAACATTTAATCCAAGGATTATATATTTTAAATATTCAACTTTTCAATTCTTTCTTGATTTCAATAGTCCAACTATTTAATCAATTTAATAAGGTACTATTTATTATAATGATTACAATAATCCAATTATTTAATCAACTATAATTTTAATATTGATTACTATAATCCAATTATAAAATCAACTATCATTTTAAATCAATTATATTGATTACTATAATCCAATTATAAAATCAACTATATATCGAATGAGTTTGTATATAGTCCAACTATATATATTTTTAAAACAACATAAAATATTAGTCCAACAATACTTTCATTAATATGACGAGTAAAATATAGATGAGCGCGTTTAGCGAGTATTCGAACGAATGTTGCAAATTCAATACTTGCCTCCCACTATTTTTCGTCGAGCCTCTAACCCTCTGTCGAGTACTCGGGAAACCGTGTTTCCTAGTGGGCTAGGATCCCGTTAAATATCACACAATCTTGACTTTGGCCAACAAATTGTATGATAATTAACTAGGTAGATCTCGAAGATCAATTGGATCTCATCCAACTCCTAGATCCAGTAGGTGGACATCCAAGTCCCAAACATATATCTTATATATGCCTATACATCGAATACATACCCTAACCTTTTTCCTCTGAATCAACTAGGCCTTGGCTTTGGCACAACAAACCTAGTGATCCCAGTCAAGTGCGGACCCATTGACATGGAAGCTTCGTAATCAATGTCAATGGACAAGAAGTGGTCTTGACTTTGGCCAACAAACCACAACTTGGACACGACACCGATATGGAACAAAGCCTCGTGATTAAAACACATCTTCGACGGACAAGGGCTTGACTTTGGCCAACAACCCCTGCCAATCTCGGATCTTGAGTAAGAATCACTCAATGGAAGGAAAATAAACGCTTGATATTTAACGAGGGTTTTTCGCGTGCAAATTGGCTACCAATTTAATTATCTTTGTTAAGGTCTCATCATCATGCACCCTTAAACATGCATTCTAAACACATAATAAAGCGAGTATGAAAATAAATAATAATGATATGCGGATGGATACTTAACACATTGATCCTAGATCAAATCTCTCCCTTTCTCACTCAAGCTAGCACTTGTATTACTTCTACCCGTTACACTACACTTCTAAATAAACCTCATATACATAGAGGGGAATAGGTGAGAAGAGAATACAAAGAGAATGAAGGTGATAAGGCTGGACACGCAGGTCCAATTTAATAAATCGAATTTATTACAACAATTTCTAAAATTGCCCACCCATCTAATATCCATCCGATATACATTATTCATTCAACACAACCACGTATTCACACACATAAGCATGCTATCAATCAATCTAATCAAATTAATTAATCTGATAATCAAGTGATCATCCTTGCCCACCCATCTAATATACATCCGATATATATTATTCATTCAACACAACGACGTATTCACACACATAAGCATGCTATCAATCAATCTAATCAAATTAATTAATCTGATAATCAAGTGATCATCCAATGTTCAAACAACGATTTGATTTTGTTCGAGTCAAACTCGTTTTTGCGAATAAGTACTCAAAGTACGAATTCTTGAATTAAATTAAACTACATCATTAAATCAAATTTAACATGTACTTAATACTAATTCTCTATTCAATTCCAAATTAAACATTACACTTTATTTAATAAACCTTTTATGATTTAAATTCCAAATTTAATCGTAACGCGTCTCAAAGACCGATTAACGTCCAACGTCAATTCAATTAAAGTCCAATGGGCTTTTAATTGATTTCTTAAGGCGTGGACTTTTGGTCAACTCGGGTCAAACCGATAACCAAAGTCCAATCCGAGATTTACCCCATAAGCCCATAAATCAATCTTGGCCCATTAGGCTCAATTGAACTTTAAAGGTTCATTAGTCGAATTTGGGCTTTATGGTTAAGGTTTTGGGCCCAATTGGATCCAATCCATTTGGCCTAAACCCAACTTGATAAAATCAAGCCCAATAGGCCCAAATACAACATTAATAGCCCAAATCCAATTTTAAGGCCTCAAATAATTAAATTACATAAATCCAATTTAGCAATTTAATTACCTAAAGTGCATTATATGATTAATCAACTAAATCAACATTTCCAAAACACTAAATTAGTCCAATTAATCATACTCAATTCATTATCATATGTCCAACACACAAAATGAAAAATCAAACCCATTACATGCTTTTAATGGTCTCGGCCAAGTAAGGACTTTGTGTCCGATTCGGTTTCAATCCAATCGAACCCACAATCGACATTAAATCACCATCCAATTTGATTTCATACACATCCAATGTCACAAAATCAAAATTACCAAGACATTAGGGCAATAAGTCCATTCGGCCAACACAAGATTTTGGGGTTTTTTGTCCAATTCAAAGTACAATCCAATTGACCTCAAATTAAATGATTCCAAATCATCTAATGAATCAAAAAACAAAATTTCCAAGAACCCAAAATCACTATACCATTCGGCCAAGGTCTTAAATTTGGGGAAAATAATTCCAAATCAATTTTCAACAAATTGGTCCAACCAAAATGAAATTCAACATCATTTAAACATGCTCAATCAAACAATTTAACTAAATCATGCTCAAAATCAATTTACCCAAATTTTAAGCCCTACATTTTTCATGCTTGAACCTAAGGCTCTTGATGCCATTATTGGTATTAATCTAGGTCCCAAGATCAAACAAGCAATGAAAATCATGTGTGAATACATCAACGGAGGTAGCGGAATACTCACATCGATCGGTTGAGTCGATTTGGAGACGATTGAAGGCAAAAAGCCCACTGCCATTCACGCCAAAATACAGCAGTTCACTGCCTCCAAAAATAGAAATTTTGAGATGACAAACGGAGCTCCAAGCCTCGTCTAACGGATCCCGGCTCATGGGCGAACCTCCCTACCACCTTCGCAAGACTCGTAGTGTGCTAGCGCTTGCGGTTTTTTGCCACAAAAACCCAACTCTTGGCTTCCCTATTCACGCCATTTCTGGTTCAAAACCAGTGAAGAAAATGGTCTTGGGCGTGAGAAGAAGAGAAAGAAATGGAGAGAAAGAAATGTGTGTTAGTTGTAAATGAAATGCATTTCAAATATATCTTATATACTTGTGTGAAATTCACTTGCATTTGCCTTTAATTTGCATTTCATTTGCTTTTAAAAGTCAAACAATAAAAGCCATCAAGTACACATCATGTCCATCAAGTCACATCTACTTATTAAAGTGACATGTTGTCAAGTCACATCACTCAAAGTGACAAGTGATTTGACGCTTGATGCGACTGATTGATTTGACGCTTGATGCGACTTGCGTTGCCGCACTCGAATTCGAAATACGAATGCGCTCGCAATCACACTCGGCCTCGGGTTCGTTAATTCCAAATTAACGATTTTTCCGTTGCGTCGTAATTAAATGATTATGCCTAGCAAAATCACTATTCACGTCGCTAACGAATTAATTCTAAATTAATTCGTTCGCCCGAATTAAAATCTAATTTTAATTCCACGTCGAAATCTAATTTCATTTAATATATCGAATATATTAATTTACCGATTAATTCCAAATTAATCGTTATCTCTCTCTAGAGACGATATTTTATCCTAGATAAAATATCTCTGTAATTAATCCTAGATTAATTTTCTCTCTCTTCTATATAATCCCAGATTATTCAAGAGTGCGAGTTGTGCGACATCGGTGGATTATCGGGAAGCGTCCCATGAGATCCCCGGATAAGTTGGCAGTAAATACGGTCGTCGGAGTATCCGAATCACGTATGTACCAAGTACTACGTTCTACCGATTGATTTACGAGACAAGGTCGACTCCTAGCAAAGCACCAAGTCTACCCAATTCTCCGGACATATCCATTAAGAATATTAAGATCTGTATCAAGCGTAGTATACGATTGTATTGTGCATATCGGCCCAGTATCGGATAGTCACGTGCTAGGCCTGGGGCTGGATAAGTGTCTGCCCCGTACGAAGCACATGTCGGATGTCTGGTAACTAGTCTCTATAATCGGATATACATGACCTTGTCATAATATCCCGATGGCCGCGCTGCACTTAAGAGCACTAATACCGTATCCTGCGTGACATCATCTCCACTATGACTGGAGTGATACTTCCGTCTTGACATCACATCCAATACACTATGACTCTCTGATAAACCCAGAAGTGGTGTACGCAGAACCGGTTAAAGCCTGTACCACCAAGACCAAAGTCTATCGATTATCGTAAGTATTAGCGATGTAAGTCTCAGGTTAAGACTATACACACCTACCTTGATTTCGGCCTCCCATAGACACATAGTCATAATACCAATGGGATTCCGAAGGGTCTATCTAGAGCGAAGCTGTTTCCCGTACCATCGGTGAAACACGACCTCCTATCGTACTTGCATAAGTATCCAATACTTATATATATGAAACTATGCCGTTGTGCCCTCACAACGCACACAAGTGCAATTCTAGCCTATTCGCATTATCGATGTCCAGTCTCGATAATACTCCGGCTAGGGATATTAATGATTAATCCTTCGGGGACTGATACTGTCTCATATCATTCTCAGTCCAGGAACTAATCATAGGGACCTCTCTTCATTTATATATCTAAGGTGATCTAATCACAAATGATGAGAGTGCAATTTCCTTGTCACATAGTTAATTTGCTACAACAACACAATGATCTTTGCAAATAGTGACGCTATGGGTCATTTTGTCCAACACGCGGTAGTCCACAATAGTCCACGATAGTCCACATACCGTACCTGGCATGCTAAACCTCGTACCTAGGGTGTCGCGGTAGTCCACAATAGTCCACATGCCGTATCTGGCGTACTAAACCCCATACCCGAGGTGTCGCGGTTGCGTCTCAATATCTAGAGTGTCGTAGTGAGGTCTCCATACCCGGAGTGCCGTACTTGGCAAGCTAAAGCCCATACCCAAGGTGTCGCGGTTGTGTCACCTTACCTAGAGTGTCGCAGTGATATCTCCATACCCGGAGTGTCGTACATGGCAAGCTAAACCCCATACCCGAGGCGTCGCTGTGATATCTCCATACCCGGAGTGCCGTACCTGGAAAACTGATGATGTGTCTCCATACCTGGAGTGTCGTACCTGACATGCTAAACCCCATACCCGAGGCGTCGTTGTGATATCTCCATACCCGGAGTGCCGTACCTGGCAAAACTGATGCTGTGTTTGGTGTGTCTTCATACCCGAAGTGCTAAACCCCATACCCGAGGCGTCGCTGATGTGATGATTGTCCATTTTCGAACTGTGCTCCATTTTCGGAGTGCCATTTCCGGCATCTGATGTGATAGTGGTCCAATTCCGGATCGTGCTCCATTTTCGGAGTGCCATTTTCGGCGAGTGATAGTGGTCCATTTCCGAACCGTTCTCCATTTCTGAAGTGCCATTTTCGGTGAATGATAGTGGTTCATTTCCGAACCGTGCTCCATTCCTGGAGTGCCATTTTCGGTGAGTGATAGTGGTCCATTTCCGAACTGTGCTCCATTTCCGGAGTGCCATTTTCGGCGTCTGCTGATAGTGGTCCATTTCCGAACCATGCTCCATTTTTGGAGTGCCATTTTCGGTGAGTGATGCAGTGGGCCACGACCCTGAGACTCATCCCCAAAATTGATACTAACGTGGTCCTCAACTCTAGGACTCATCCCCAAACTAATACTAATGTGAGCCTCGACCCTGGGACTCATCCCCAAAATTGATGTCGATGTAGGCCTCGACCTTGGGACTCATCCCCAAAACTGATACTGATGTGGGCCTCGACCCTGGGACTCATCCCCAAAACCGATGCTGATGTGGGCCTCGACCATGGGATTTATTCCTGAATACTGCTGATAATGCGGGCTTTGCTCCCTGGGATTCATTCCCGAAAACTACTGATAATGCGGGCTTCACCCCCTGGGATTCATTCCATGATTCATTCCAAAACTCTGACGATGTGGGCCTTGACCCTGGGATTCATTCCCGGATTCATCCCAAAAGTCTTACGATGCGGGCCTCGACCCTGGGATTCATTCTCGGATTCATTCCAAAACTCTGACGATGTGGGCCTCGACCCTGGGATTCATTCCCGGATTCATTCCAAAACTCTGACGATGTGGGCCTCGACCCTGGGATTCATTCCCCAAACTGCTGATAGTATGGGTCTCGGCCCTGGGATTCATTCCCGGATTCATTCCAAAACTCTGACGATGTGGGCCTCGACCTTGGGATTCATTCCAAAACTCTGACGATGTGTGCCTCGACCCTGGGATTCATTCCGGATTCATTCCAAAACTTTGATGATGTGGGCCTCGACCATGGGATTCATTCCCCAAACTGCTGATAGTATGGGCCTCGGCCCTGGGATTCATTCCGAAACTGATGATGCTATGTTGTTGTTTCTGGTTGGCTTGCATTTGCCACTCTCTCCTTTTCTTTAAAACCTGCGAACAAAAAAAAGACAAAGATTGCGTGTATATGCCGTGTATGCATGCATGCTTGAATGTGTTTCTTATTCCTATGGGTTAGGTCTTCCTCGTGCTCATCGGCGCTTCTTGCCTACAAAAGTCTTTGGTCGCCCCTGGGTCTGTTTGCGATTTCCTTCTGCCAGTTCTCTTCTGGTGATTGCTCAGTTTCATTTGGTCCCATGGCTCAAGTTCTCGTTATATCCCTTATCCGCGGGGTGGTAGACTGGTCGCCCCCAGTCTTGATTTAGATTTCTGCTTTCCGCTGCTTACATTAGGTCAAGGTGGACCACGTGATGTGGCATTCCATATCATCATACTATATCACATGCTACGAAATAGTCCCAATAGCTACACATATTATCGTCCTCAAAGAATGCTCAGTATTGAAACCAGATAACCTTCCAAACATTTAATGCAACTCAAATCCAAGTCTTTGAATAAATGATCTAAGCCAGACTCGAAGTGTGTGTGTGCAAAGGTTCCTTTGTAGATTCATCCCCAGGTAAGCCAACTCAATGATTTAGTCAAAAAACTGGGATCGATGGGTCAAACCAACCTAGATGTCTCAATTATGCTTGCAGTTGCTTTTCTGTGCTCAATGTGGTATGGTTTTCTTTCTCTTTTGTCTGTCTATTTTTTCTTTCGTTTTGAACTTTTTTTTCTTTTCTTTTTCTTTTTTTTTCTTTCTTTTTTTTTCAACACACCTACCCTTTAAGGTAGCATTTCTCCTCATGGTGGTCCTAATACTCGCCCATGGGTAGCTTCACGCTTATCGGTTATAGGTGGTTCAATTCTTTCTTTAGAGACTTTTCTTTCATTTTCAACCATACCACACATCATAACATAAGCAAATCAAGAGAGACATCTAAGCAAACAGTCATTCACCGACCTACAATTTCTTCAACTAGTCACCTTGCCAACTACTCAGGTTTTCACCGCTAAGAACCTATAGTGAAGTGCTTACGAGTCTAACATAGATCAATCATTCAAAGTATCAGATAAAAGCACATCAAGAGTTTATCGTTTCTCAGATTTCTCCCTAAAGAAAACGATTTCATCATTGGACTTATGTCTAACTATCAAGGACTAAAAACCAACAACAATTTTTTTTTTCCTTTTTTTTTTCTTTTTTTTTCTTTTCTTTTTTCACAATGGTCTTTCTATCTTTGCCGTAAATTTCTCTGTTTCTCGGTTTCCTTTTCCCCAATATCCATGTTTGCTAAACTCTTCTTTGACAAGTCTTCTTTTTCCTAACCCAACGGATATCTATGATGGCTTTTAAGACACAGGGGTTAACATGATGTGTGAATGCATGAGATGAATGAGATGCGTGTGATGTATGGAATATATAAGTCGGCCCATTACCATTTTAAAGCATTTAATCATACTATTGCGAGGTGCAAACTTGTCCCAGTTGTAGGCATTGTATTTTTGCATATCGAACCCGATGAGGAGTCTCGTAAGGAGGCACTACCTTTAAGTCGTGGAAGTTGCGGAAAACGGTCGTCGGAAAGGAGAAGTCAAGAATTGACATATTATTGGTTTTGATTCGCTAAGTTCGCTCGGAGTTCGCTTGTTGAATCTTCGTTTCGAGGTATATCTTTGGCCCGAAATTCCCGCAAACCACTATAAGCCCACCTAAACCCACATCCAAAACCCATGAAACCAAGACAAATCAAACACCAAGTCCGCCATCCATAAAGCCCACGCCCATGCAAATGATTTCACCCCTCCATGCACTATTCAAACATGATTTACTCTTCTACCATTTACTTTTCACCTTTAATCTCACCTTTTACCTTGACACCAAAATTCCAAGGCATTATTTGATCAACCCCACATCATTTAAGCCATCACACCCCACACCCATCACCATCCCCTCTCATTTTCTTCATTTTCCATCACCTTTTTTTGAATTTTCAACAAATGATCACAATTATACACAACCTTTCTTCCATTTCCCAACAAAACATGTCATTTCATTTCCTTTCCCTTCAACCTTTATTCATTTTCAACAAAGAATCACAATTATACATTACCTTTCCTCCATTTCCCAACAAAACATGTCATTTCATTTCCTTTCCTTTCACCATCACTTGCCAATCTCATCAATGCCCTCCATCATGCCTCAATCCCCCTCCATTTACTCCTCCCTTCACGCCAATCACCCCAACTTTCACAACCCCACTCAGCCCCTATAAATTCACTCCACGCTCAACATTCTCTCGCCACCTGCACAAGCCAACACCTCTTCACACACTCACAAAACCATCCACTAACTCTAGCCTCACGCACTCAAAGCAACAGCGCATCAAATTCCTTCAGCACCTAGCCCCACACGTTGCACGCACCCCTCAACACAGCACTCATTCCTCAAGCCCTTGACACCACAAATTGCCCTTCTAGATCGCCCACGAGAAGACCACACCGACCACTCACGCACACAAAACTGCCTCCAACCAGCCCCATCATTCACGCATGTTTGCTCCTCATCCAGCCCCTTTATTCTGCCTTCATCACTCATGCCAAAACTGCCTCCAACTAGCCCTTATTGATCACACAAAACTACCTCCAAATCAGCCCTATAACTCACGTCGAACTGCCTCCTCACTTCCCTAAAATTTAAGCCCACTGCAGCCCTCTTCACAGCCCCTATAACTTACGCACACAGCCCTATACTGCCCCTATTGTCCACGCAAGTCAGCCCCTTAAAACTGACCTAAACACCCTCTAAAATTCGCCCAAAACAGCAGCTCAAACACACTCAAAACAGTCCCCAAATTCACCGAAACAGTGAATAAAAAACTGCACTTGAAAGTCTTCGAGAAACCGAACAAACGGCAGTCCAATACCCCTCAAAATTCACCAAAACAGCCCATAATTCATTGCAAACCAGTGAGTAAAGTGTGGAGATTTAAATTGCAGCGAAACGAAGTGGAAACATCGGATGAAACAGTGAAACAGTGAGCAAAACGTCGAAACAGTGAACCGGTGGAATTGTGGTGTCTTAGCCTTTCCGACGGCCATATAACGCACCTCCAAAGAACGAAAAAAAAGGTTAGACCTGAGGGTTTATATTATTAAATTTATTCACATAAAATAATGATTTAAAAAAATGTGTTTAGCATGAATAGTTAGTTTGGCATGTTATTTGGAATTTGTTCACATGAAATAATGATTTAGTGTATGATGTGATTTTGGGTGAATGGAATATGTGTTCTTTCTTGTGGTTTATTGGATGGAAACCAGGACATAAATTCCATAGCCGAATTCGAATGGACGGTATTATGGTTTGCACTCGGGATACAATGCCCCGTACCACTTGAAGGATTCATGTATTCCATTTCATCCAACTTGTATTTGAGCATGATTAGGTCATTAGAACGTTATTTTATTTCAAGCATGTTTTAGTTATTTATCTTTTGTATGAGGAATTTAAGTTTAGGTATGTTTAGATTACTATGTATGTAGCATGTTTGATGTGTGATGCCGAATGTTTGCCGTTGTAAAAATTTACTTTCAAAGCATGCGAATTTAGATTTAGGCCTATAGGAATTTAGAGTAGTTTTACCAATGTATGTCTTGTAGACTTGGTTAATATTACACAAATCCATCCCTTACAATTGACATAAGTAAGGGACCATTACGAACCCAATGGTTTGAGGTCTTCCCTTGCGAGGGGTGAGTGCGGCCTTAAATCATTTTCCCAGTTCACAACGAGTGGTGACTCCTTTATTCTCCGGTTTAGTCCTCCGTTGGCTACTCCGTACTCCCAACTAGGCCCTGAGTCTAGAACAGCATGCGTCGCCCAGCTCATGTGTCCTACAGTCTGGCGACTCCACTGGGGATAGAGAATCGGCCCCGAAATAATGTCTTGTAATGTTTGGATTTGTGTTTTAATTAACCATGACTACTGTGGGTTTAAGGAGTTTAATCAAAGGCATTGTTAAAGCTAGGTGATGGTTTGGTGTCTTCCTTCACTTACTACCTTTCTATAAGGAAAAGCTGTGAAGGCACCTAGATAATCATCACCCGTAGCTTGTTGTGATAGACTAGTTTGGAGGACTCGTTGTTTATTCATGTCACCAAGCGATAAGAACCTAAGGGGCTTGGGTACTTAAGAGAGCCTCGCTCCACCCTCCCCCTGGGGAATCTACAACGGGAAGTCCATTCGACAGTTAGTCACACACCATAACTTGTTGGCACGTACCATGAGGTATAAAAAAGGTGCGCTCACTTGGTCGTTTGAACCCTTGAGTGGGGAGTCCTAGTTATGAACAATCCTTCGTCAGCAAGAGCCTTTGTTTACACTCCTGAAATCTACACATGAACCTTAGTTTTGTGACCCTTAGAAATTGTTTATTTATGCTTGTATTTGGGACCATTGTCATTTGGAATCAGTTGGAATTTTTGTCAAGAGACATAAACTTGTTGGGCCATTTAAACAGGGACAAGTTCATGTCCTTTGACAATTAGGCCAAAAGCTTCTAAAATTTCAATGAGCCATTTTGTGTTTGGGTCTCTTATCACTTGAAGTTGTTTAGTCATATCATCGCATAGTGTAAACTTGTTGGGCCTTTTCAACTGGGACAAGTTTGCACCACGCAATAGTATGATTGAATACTTTGAAATGATAATAAGCCAATTTGTATATATATCACACACATCTTGTGCCCCTCATGCATACATGCATCATGCTAACCCTTGTGTTTAAAAGCCATCATAGATTCCCATTGGGTTAGGAAAGCAGAGAGACTCGTCAAGAGACCATCAGTCAACATGAGCAAGTTAGCAAACGAGAGATCTCGCCCGGATCAATTGGAGATTAAAGTAACCGAAATTGCTGAGAAGTTGCAATCTTTGACTAATGTTGTGGCCAGTTTGACTGTATCCCCTGTAGCCAATAACAAGAAGTGTTGCAACTAGAATGGAAAAACCATTGGAAAACCTTCAAGGACCAAGCCCACTCCCTCTGAGGTTACCCCTATCAGAAATAGACAATTCTCCAATCTTGGTAAACCTTTTTCAGAGGTATTTAAAGTGGTGAAAAGGCAAGGACTCCTATATCCCTTAGAGCCTAAACCACTTCCAAGCCCTGTGCCACGCTACCTTAACCTAAACCTTTACTGTTACTTTCATCAGCAAAGGGGTCATGAAACTAACGACTACACCCGCCTTAGGCACAAAATCCAAGACCTCATAGACTCCCATAAAATACCAGACCCTGAAAAAGAACAACGCGACACACACAGAAAACCTCCACCCATACATATGATCAACACCGGCCTACCCGACAGCCTTGTCCTCCAAACCCACAACCACCAAACTTCTCGCATGAGGATACAGGACAACAGTGGCAAAGATGAAATAAAGCAGGTGGGGGATTTCTGGTAAAACTTCTCGGACAGTGACGAAGAAGAGGTGGCAAAAAGGGAAAGTAAATGGGAAAAAGAACTACTGCAATTGGAGAATCTAATGTTCGAAGAAAGCAAGAAGACGAGCGAAGATGAAGTTACAAATGATAGAGGTGTTTGTTTCCCGGATCTTATTCAATTATGATCCAGCATTTATAAAGACATTGATCTTATTTATTTGTTCGAACCTTTTTTTTCTTGATAATAAAGACGTTCATTTCGCTTACTTGCCTGAGTTTCTCAACTTACAACATGATTATATTTGACAAAAGCATTCAACCCTGGTACTATAATGCTTGATGATGTTTAGAACACGGAGAATCCTCAAAAGAAGTAAGCAGAAAAGACAGGGTAGCCATCCAGAAATTGGGAAACAGAGCAGTAAAATTGTCAGATTTAGAAGAGGATGAGTTCACTGAGCTGATCAATGTTGACAGATTGAAGCTGTATTTAGCCTGAGGAAGAGAAGACCGAGCAGTAACCAAGAGAATTGGCAGAAGACCTAACCTGACGGGATAGGAAGTTCATCCATGCATACACGTAACTTGCATCCCTTGTCTTGTGTTTTGTGTTTGCAGATTTCAGACAAAAGAGAACCAGCAAGGGGCGACCAGAGACATGTGGCGCCAAGGAGCACAACGAGGATCTAACCCATCATGAACAGGGAGGACCTCTACACTTGCACACGTACACATCACATGCACGTGTTTTATTCTGTCGCTTTGTTTGTATTCGCAGGTTTTAAAGAAGAAAAAGGGAAATTGACAAAGATCAAAAGGTGGCACAAGCACTGAGGACGACGTTGAAGCCACCTTGACAGATGGATTTCGGTCATGTCTGGCTGAAGACGATGAATTTAACGCTAACAGGGAGGCAACCCATGCACTTTGTTGTGATTTCTGTTTTCATGCTTTGTGTATACATGTTGTAGAGTCTTTAATTTTGTGTGTTATTTTTGTAGGTAAAAGCAAAGACGAAGCATGTTAAGACAGAAGGAATGGTGTTTGGGTAATCACAAAAATGGGAGCTAATTCATTAGCGGTTGCAGAGTAAGGAAAGAATTCATGAGCCACATCCTAATGAATTTATACTAAGCAAGAGGAGTATTGAGTACACAATCCCTTTGCTTTAATTATTGCTTTGATTTTCCTTCTTTTGTTATTTTCTGTTATTTTCGTAGACAAGATCCCAGACTTTTTGACCTTTCATGACTTGTTGTAGTGGACAGGATCCACAACTTTTTGACCTTTTAGGACTTCTTTTGGTATTTTCTTTTATTTTCGTGGATAGAATCCATGACTTTTTGACCGCTCACGATTTCTTTTGTTGTTTTCTCTTATTGTCGTAGACAGAATCCAGAGACTTTTTTTACCTCTGATGAATTCTTTTGTGGTTTAGCTAACAATCGTTCTGTGGAAGCTGTTAATGCAATTATTACTCACTGTGGGAACACAGAACTTGACGACGCTGTTCTAGACTCACGGCCTAGTTGGGAGTACGAAATAACATGGAGTCGCCACCTGGTGTGAACTGGGACAAAGATTTAAGGCCGCACTCACCCCTCGCAAGGGAAGACCTCAAACCGTTGGGTTCGGAATGGTCCCTTACTCATGCCACTTCTGATGAAAGGATTTATGTAATAATTTAATTAGGCTTAAGTAACACTTATTTCCAAGAGTATCATGCTTCTAAATTCACATGTACAAATTGAAACTTACACATACATTTCACATCTAAGATTGCATGCTTGAAAATACCTCAAAGTAACAACGAACATACAATTTCATTTAGCATATCATGTTCACGAAAAACACAAGCATACATACTAACCATACAAGCATACATATGAGCACTTTTCCAAGTGATACGTGGAATTGTATCCCAAGTACAGACCGTACTACCGTCCATTCGGAATCGGCTACGGAATTTATGTCTGGGTTTCCATCCGATATACCACAAGAAATAATACTCCCAAAGTCATCATGACATAGGTATATGAATTGTAATGCGTTAAATCAAGACTAAGGAAAATGACGCAACCAATGGAACAAACATGCTTTTCATTATGGTGTGCACAAAGATAACAACGACTATATGGGGGTTTCATAAAAAATCACCTAAGAAACAATTATACATGGCATGTGATGAATATGTCTCAGTTCAGTGTGTTCGCATTCGTAAACGCGTTTGAACGGTAAACAGAAGGTTCGCGTTCGTATGGCGTTTGATAACGAGTTGGAACGAAACCAGACCTGATGCATGATAAGACTAAGAAAGTACGTGTGCGTTCACGTAGCGTTCGAGAATGCGTTCGAATGGTAAACAGAAGGTTTGCGTTCGTATAGCATTCGAGAACGCGTTCGAACGGAACCAGACCTGATGTATTATGAGACTAAGAAAGTGCGTGTGCGTTCGCGTAGCGTTCGAGAATGCGTTCGAACGGTAAACATAAGGTTCGCGTTCGTGTAGCATCCGAGAACGCGTTCGAACAGAATCAGACCTGATGCATCCGACACAAAGAATAAAGATGACAATGTCAAGCTCAGTATGTCTGATCAAACGTATCTTGCATTCAACCGAACACACATCAACCGGCACGGCAAAGCATCGTGGTAAAGGGGTTTAACCCCTCCCCATAGGGGATCTCACATCGCACTTACTAAGCCCATGTGCTCGATTGAATCATGCATACAAAGAATTAAAAGCAATAATATTAAACGTAGTATGCCCGATTGAACGTATCTTGTATTCAACCGAACACACGTCAACCGGCGTGGCAAAGCATCGTGGTAGAGGATTTTAACCCCTCCAATCAGGGGACCTTCCATCGCACTTACTAAGCCCATGCACTCGATTGGATCATGCATACAAAATAAAGACAATCGTATCAAACTTAGTATGCCCGATTGAACATATCTTGCATTCAACCGAACACACATCAATCGGTACGGCAAAGCATCGTGGTGAAGGATTTTAACCCCTCCAATTAGGGGACCTTTCATCGCACTTACTAAGCCCATGCACTCGATTGTATCATACATAAATAAGCAACATACATAATTCAAGTAATGAAAAATAGATAAATCAATCCAACATGAAACAAAAGAAGGTGCCGTTTACTCAAGTGGTACGTGGAGTTGTATCCCAAGTACAGACCGCACTACCGTCCATTCGGATTCGGCTACGGAATTTACGTCTGGGTTTCCATACTATATACCACAAGAGACGACACTCTTCCATTCATCAAATACCCACAACACACATCATATATAAACAATATTCAACAAAGAATTAAAATACAGTCAAAATAAATGACAAGAATCAAATGAAGATGAGTGTGGGAAGTACCCTCAGGTCTAACATTTTAAGCCGTCTCTCGGACTCGCGTTTCACGCAGATCGGAAGGGGTAAAACTCCGCAACTTTTCTGGTTCACTGGTTTACCTTTTCCTTCGCTGTTCGGCCACTCAAGCTACTGTTTCGACTCCGTTTTGCTGCTGTTTCTTTGTGGTTTTTGTTGGTTTCTATTAAGGTCCCGGATCGATTATAAGCATGAAAAACATTGCGAATACATATCGACGAAGTTGCGGAATACTCACATCGATCGGTTGAGTCGATTTGAAGACGATTGAAGGCTAAAAACGCACTGCCATTCACGCCCAAACTGCAGCAGTCCACTGCCTTCAAAAACAGAAACTTTGAGATGCAAAACGGAGCTCCAAGCTTCGTTGGACGGATCCCGGCTCATGGGTGAACCTCCCTACCACCTTCGCAAGACTCGTAGTGTGCTAGCACTTGGATTTTCACCATGAAAACCCAACTCTTGCTTCCCTTTTTGCTCCACTTCCACGGCAGTTCACTGCCAAGAACAGAAGCAGAAACAGCCCTCCAAGGGCGTGAGAGGAGAGAGCAAAATGAGAGAGAAGAAATGTGATGAATTGGTTGAAAAGTGTATCTAACACACTTATATATTTTTCAAAAATAATAATTTGATTTACCAATTATTTGCCCTTCAAAAGTCAAATACAAAAAGCAAATCAACCTTTCCAACAACCATCAACTATTCCAACAACTACCATCACTCAAAGTGACTAGTTGTCTTTTCAATCAATCAATCAATCACATCAATCAATCACATCACTCAAAGTGACATTTGATTTGACGCTTGATGTGACGAATGATTTGACACTTGATGTGACTTGCGATGCCGCACTCGAATTCGAAATACGAATGCGCTCGCAATCACACTCGAGCTCGGGTTCGCTAATTCCAAATTAACGGTTTTTTCATCGCGTCGTAATTAGATGATTACGCCTAGCGAATTCACTATTCACGTCGCTAACGAATTAATTCTAAATTAATTCATTCGCCCGAATTAAAATCCAATTTCAATTCCGCGTCGAAATCTAATTTCGTTTAATATATCGAATATATTAATTTATCGATTAATTCCAAATTAATCGTTATCTCTCTCTAGACGATATTTTATCCTAGATAAAATATCTCTGTAATTAATCCTAGATTAATTTTCTCTCTCTTCTATTATAATCCCAGATTATTCAAGAGTGCGAGTTGTGCGTCATAGGTGGATTATTGGGAAGCGACCCATGAGATCCCCGGATAATTCGGCAGTAAATACGGTCGTCGGAATATCCGAATCACGTACGTACCATGTACTACGTTCTACCGATTTACGAGACAATATCGGCTTCTAGCAAAGCACGAAGTCTATCCAATTCTCCGGTCATATTCTCTAAGAATATTTAAGATCTATATCAAGCGTAGTATACCAAGTATCGTGTATATCGGCCCAGTATCGGATAGTCACGTGCTAGGGCTGGGGCTGGATAAGTGTCTGCCCCGTCCGAAGCACATATCGGATGTCTGGTAACTAGTCTCTATAATCAGATATACATGACCTTGTCATAATATCCCGATGGCCGGCCAGCACTTAAGAGCACTAATACCGTATCCTGCGTGACATCATCTCCACTATGACTGGAGTGATACTTCCGTCTTGACATCACACCCAACACTCTACGATTCTCAATATACCCAGCATTGGCGTACACAGAACCGGTTAGAGTCCTAGACGACCTCAACAAAAGTATACTGATTGTCGTAAGCATTAGCGGTGCAAGTCTCAGGTTAAGACCATACACACCTAGCCTGATGTCGGACTCCCATAGACACATAGTCATAATACCAATGGGATTCCGAGGGGTCTATCCAGAGCGAAGCTGTTTCCCATACCATCGGTGAAACACAACCTCCTATCGCACTTGCATGAGTATCCAATACCCAAATATATGAGAACTATGCCGTTGTGCCCTCACAACGCGCACAAGTGCAATACTAGCCTATTCCGCATTATCGATGTCCAGTCTCGATAACACTCCGGCTAGGGATATTTAATGATTAATCATTCGTGGACTGATACTGTCTTATATCATTCTCAATCCAGGAACTAATCATAGGGACCTCTCTTCATTTATATATCTAAGGTGATCTAATCACAAATGATGAGAGTGCAATTTCCTTGTCACATAGTTAATTTGTACAACAACACTATGATCTGTACAAATAGTGATGCTATGGATCATATTATCCAACAATCTCCCACTTGGCACATAGCCAGTCACTCAAGTGTCCCACACCCGAACTATGTACGGTTCGCTCAAATTGCTGAGAAAAGGTTTTCGTCAGCGGATTTCCATGATTATCGTCTGACGCGATTTAAACGATCATCACATCGCCGTGATGTATGATCCGAACGAATCGGATGAATATAGAAGTATATATCTGGATCGTCGATGAGACCTTTAATTCTTTAGCCTTGTGCTGACGCCTAGCTCAGCTGCTAACAGAACTATATCTAATCTAATTAGATTTATTATCGACCAAAATGGCTTCTTTTGCTGCCTCAGCTGCAGCAATAATCCGCATTTGTTGTTTATTCGGCAACAGTATCTTGCTCGGAAGATTTCCAGCTCACAGTCCCGTTATTCAAACTTTATAGTACCGCAGTTTAACTGTTTGGAAACTTGCGGTAGTGATCCCAGTCACTTCAAGTTCTCCTTCTCCATAGTTTAAGACAGCATCTTTAGTTCTCTAAGATACTAACAGATGTCCTTAACTTCAATCCAGTGACTATCACTTGGATTGACCCGATTGTGACTCCATATGCTCAAAGCGTATGAGACACCATATCAAGTACATTTTAAATGTACAATTTCCCAGAGAGTATTAACAACTCCAAATATCCCAGTAGATCTTTATTCCTTGAATAAAGGTTGTTACTCTCCAGAATTCTATGGAGAATTTCTATGAAAGCCAAGCTTTCACCAATTGCTTTATGGGAATTTCCTTGTCAGTGCGCTCCACTAACCTCCTTATATACACAAGAATCATTTCGTTTTGAATCAAATCATTAACCATTATGATTATTTCAAAACGACAGTTCCAAGAACCTTATGCTTGCTTCAATCCAAACATGGATCGAATAACCCGCAAACCTTGTTTGTCGGTTATACAAAATCGTCAGGATGTTGTAAGCATCCTCCAAGAGGTTTCCTTTTCAGGAAAGCGATTTTGATCATTAACTGACACATTTCATAAATGAAATATGCAGTATCTACAAGCATCTTCAAAATGGATTTACCATGGCAACAGGTAAAAGGTTGGACCGTAATCAACACAATGTTGATAACGATACCTTTCCGTCAAAAGCCTAGCTTTGTACGTTGGTATGTTGCCATCCATGTATGTCTTCCTTGAAGGTTTATTGTACCAATAGGCACAATGCCTTGTGGTACAACAACTAGTATCCAAACATAGTTGTTATACATGGAATCCATTTCGGACTCATGGCACTTTGCCATAATAGGGAGTCGATACCTTGTATCACTTCCTCGTACGTAGTCGGTTGGTATACCTCCATAAGATTTACATCTTTAAGGGGTTACATCAGAAACCCATACCCCAGGTTGTTTCTGATTCTCTCCGATCTACGCGGTTCTTGTGTATTCGAAGATTAATGGTACAGATTCATCATTGATGAACTGTTTTTGTTCCATTAAGGACTTCGTGCCTTGAATAGTATTACTCCGATTTTCATCGAGTATCACTATCCTCCCACTGACCACTGCATATCGGTATTCCTCTCAGGAAAAACCGCATGGAGAGCAACAATTATATTGTTCTCATGTGAGATTTATAAGTACTATACTTATGGTTTCCCGTAGGATAACCTATTATTGGCACTTATCCAATTTGGGTTCTTAGTTTGGTATCATCCAAACGTTATGCCCGGCATACCCAAATTATTAGGAATGAGAAACCCTGTTTCTTTCCTGTTCATATCCTATATGATATCTGTCAAACAGATTTATATGGAACCTTATTCTAAATAAGTTTTGCACTGTTAATACATATCCTGTTGAAGGAAATGATAGCTCAGAGCGACTCGTGATAAACCTTATCATGTCCAACAAAATTCGGTTTTCGTTCGGACACACCGTCTAACTGACGTGTCTCGGGAGGAGTCCTCATCTGAAAGAATACTATACTCTTTCATGTATGTTTGAAACTTACTGCTTAAGTATTTTCATTACGGTCTTACCGTGACGGTATAATACTATAGTCGATCTGTTTATCTACTTCGTGTCGAAACTCTAATAGTTTCCGATCTGTGTTCTTCAAAAGAAGCACATAACCATAACGTGATGCCACATCTGTTAAGGTCACGAAATATTCATGTTCACATCTAGCCTAGCTAGATATGGGCCCACTACTTCACCATGAATAGGGCTAACAGATCGGGGCACTTACACTGTTACCAAGTAAACAGTGTTTTAGGTACTTTACCTAACAAACTAGATTCGTAGACTTTATTTGAATAGTCAAATCAGTCTAGTACCCACTCTTCAAAAGTGTGGATATACGAGTCTTGTTTAATTGTGTCCCAGACAACAATGCCACAAATAAGTCTCTATTGATCAAATCAATTTGAGCTATTTATTTGTCATTTTATATGTTTTGAGATTTTAATTATATTCAAAATATAAATTCTGTTATTCACATCTAATGTGTTTATCTCAGTATCATCTTTATATAATGAAACACTTAGTGTTCTAGAATATAAAGGTTTATCCACAATGGATTAAACACTGATATAGAGATAATGTCTCTAGTCAAACTAGTTACATTATAACAGTTCCTAATTTAAGACACCCGAAGGGTAGTTCCTAAACTTAGGTATCTACGGTCGAAACAGCGACTTTCGTCCCGTTTCCGATTCGCAGAGCAATCTCAGCTTGAAGTCAGTATCCTGCTCAAAGCAGATTCTGAACATCAATACATATATTTTATGTACCACACTAAGTATTTAAAATCTAATTTCAATACTAGTAGTGAACATAATTTGAATTTGACAAACATTTTTAAAGTAAGAGCCTTGCCCTTTCTTTAATTCCTTCGTGTCTGCCATATCCAAATGGTAGTCACTTTGGGATATGTCAATTATCCTTTTCAATATTTCAGGAACCTTAGGCCAAGCCTTGGGTTTTTAGAATATCGAAACGATGTGCACCTCGTGCAACACGCCCAATTGCAAACTTTGACTTTTCACCTCTAGAATAGTCAATTAATTCTCCAAGAATTATTTATTGCAATTTTAATACTTCTTAAATCTAAAATTAGATTTATGACAAGTATATTAAATTAAGCATTAAAGTCATCATCACATAAATCTTCCAAAGATATTATGCTCTACTTATTTTGCTTAATTTGGGGCTTAAGGTATAATAAGTTATTTTATCAAATAAAGTAACCTATTATTTATTCCCAATTTGAAAATTAAATCATTTAAGATATTTAATCCAAGATTATATATTTTAAATATCAACTTTTCAATTTTATCTTGATTACAATAGTCCAACTATTTAATCAACGATTAGTGGTACTATATATATATATTATAATGATTATAATAGTCCAACTATATAATCAAATATAATCCAAATTAATTAACCTCAATTACATTGATTACTATAATCCAATTATAAAATCAACTGTAAACTGAAATTAATTAATTCAAATATATTGATTAATATAATCCAATTATATATAATCAAGTATAATACAGTCCAACTGTTTATTAAAACAACAATAAATATTAGTCCAACTAATACTTTTAATATATTTGACGAGTGATATTTGTTTGAGGGCGTATGGCGAGTAATTGAACGAATATTGCAAATTCAATTCTTGCCTCCCACTATTTTTCGTCGAGCCTCTAACCCTCTGTCGAGTACTCGGGAAACCGTGTTTCCTAGTGGGCTAGGATCCCGTTAAATATCACACAATCTTGACTTTGGCCAACAAATTGTATGATAATTAATTAGGTAGATCTCTAAGATCAATTGGATCTCATCCAACTCCTAGATCCGGTAGGTGGACATCCAAGTCCGAAACATATATCTTATATATGCCTATATATCCAATATATAGCCTAACCTTTTTCCTCTGAATCAACTAGGCCTTGGCTTTGGCACAACAAACCTGATGATCCCAGTCAAGCGCGGACCCATTGACCATGGAAGCTTCGTAATCAATGTCGATGGACAAGAAGTGGTCTTTACTTTGGCCAACAAACCACAACTTGGACAAGACACCAATATAGAACAAAGCTCGTGATTCAAGCACATCTTCGACGGACAAGGGCTTGACTTTGGCCAACAACCCATGCCAATCTAGGATCTTGAGCAAGAATCACTCAATGGAAGGAAAAGACGCATGATATTTGATGAGGGCTTTTCGCGTGCAAATTGGCTACCAATTTCATTATCTTTGTTAAGGTCTCATCATCATACACCCTTAAACATGCATTCTAAATACATAATAAAGCGAGTATGAAAATAAATAATAATGATATGCGGATGGATACTTAACACATTGATCCTAGATCAAATCTCTCCCTTTCTCACTCAAGCTAGCACTTGTATTACTTCTACCCGTTACACTACACTTCTAAAGAAACCTCATAAGCATTGAGGGGAATAGGTGAGAAGAGAATACAAAGAGAATAAAGGTGATAAGGCTGGACACGCAGGTCCAATTTAATAAATCGAATTTATTACAACAATTTCCAAAATTGCCCCACCCGACTAATATCCATCCGATATACATTATTCATTCATCACAACCACGTATTCACACATAAGCATGCTATCAATCAATCTAATCAAATTAATTAATCTGATAATTATGTGATCATCCAATGTTCAAACAACGATTTGATTTTGCTCGAGTCAAACTCGTTTTTGCGAGTAAGTACTCAAAGTACAAATTCATGAATTAAATTAAACTACATAATTAAATCCAATTTAACATGTATTTAATACTAATTCACTATTCAATTCCAAATTGAATATTACACTTTATTTAATAAACCTTTTCGACTTAAATTCCAAATTTAATCGCGTCGGGACTCAAAGCCCGATTAACGTCCAACGTCAATTCAATTCAAGTCTAATGGGCTTTAATTAATTTCTTTAAGGCTTGGGCTTCGGCAACCAAAGCCCAATCAAGGAGTAACCCCATAAGCCTAGAAATCAATTTAGGCCCATTAGGCCCAATTAAACTTTAAAGGTTTATAAGTCGCATTTGGGCTTAACGGAAGTGGCTTTGGGCCCAATTGGATCCAATCCATTTGGCCTAAATCCAACTTTGTACAACAAAGCCCAATAAGCCCATTTACAACATAATAAGCCCAAATCCAATTTAAGGCCTAAATAACTAAATTACATGAATCCAATTCCGCAATTTAATTACCTAAAGTGCATTACATGATTAATCACCCAAATCAATATTTCCAAAACATGAAATTAGTCCAATTAATCATGCTCATTATCATCATCACATGTCCAACACATAAATGAAAAAATCAAACCCATTACATGCTTTTAAGCTCTCGGCCAAGGAGGGATTTTGTGTCCGATTTGGTTTCAATCCAATCGAACCCACAATCGATATTAAATCAACATCCCGAATGATTTCCAATACATCCAATGTTCAAAAATCAAAATACCAAGACATTAAAAGGGCAATGTAGATTCGACCAACATGAATTATTTGGGGATTTTATGTTCAATTCAAAATCCAATCCAATTAGTTTCAAATTAACATTATCCATAATGATTCCAACTCATCCAATGAATCAAAATCAAAAATTCCAAGAATCCAAAAAATCACATTACATTCGGCCAACATCACAATTTGGGCAAAATTGATCCAATCACATTTTGTTGAAATTGATCAAATCAATCTTCAATATAACATATATTTAGCATGCTCAATCATCCAATTTCACAAAATCATGCTCAAATACAAAATACCCAATTTTAAGCCCTAAAATTTTCATGCTCAAACCTAGGCTCTTGATGCCATTGTTGGTTTCTATTAAGGTCCCGGATCGATTATAAGCATGAAAAACATTGCGAATACATATCGACGAAGTTGCGGAATACTCACATCGATCGGTTGAGTCGATTTGAAGACGATTGAAGGCTAAAAACGCACTGCCATTCACGCCCAAACTGCAGCAGTCCACTGCCTTCAAAAACAGAAACTTTGAGATGCAAAACGGAGCTCCAAGCTTCGTTGGACGGATCCCGGCTCATGGGTGAACCTCCCTACCACCTTCGCAAGACTCGTAGTGTGCTAGCACTTGGATTTTCACCATGAAAACCCAACTCTTGCTTCCCTTTTTGCTCCACTTCCACGGCAGTTCACTGCCAAGAACAGAAGCAGATACAGCCCTCCAAGGGCGTGAGAGGAGAGAGCAAAATGAGAGAGAAGAAATGTGATGAATTGGTTGAAAAGTGTATCTAACACACTTATATATTTTTCAAAAATAATAATTTGATTTACCAATTATTTGCCCTTCAAAAGTCAAATACAAAAAGCAAATCAACCTTTCCAACAACCATCAACTATTCCAACAACTACCATCACCAAAGTGACTAGTTGTCTTTTCAATCAATCAATCAATCACATCAATCAAAGTGACATTTGATTTGACGCTTGATGTGACGAATGATTTGACGCTTGATGTGACTTGCGATGCCGCACTCGAATTCGAAATACGAATGTACTCGCAATCACACTCGGGCTCGGGTTCGCTAATTCCAAATTAACAGTTTTTCCATCGCGTCGTAATTAGATGATTACGCCTAGCGAATTCACTATTCACGTCGCTAACGAATTAATTCTAAATTAATTCGTTCGCCCGAATTAAAATCCAATTTCAATTCCGCGTCGAAATCTAATTTCATTTAATATATCGAATATATTAATTTATCGATTAATTCCAAGTTAATCGTTATCTCTCTCTAGACGATATTTTATCCTAGATAAAATATCTCCGTAATTAATCCTAGATTAATTTTCTCTTCTCTTCTATTATAATCCCAGATTATTCAAGAGTGCGAGTTGTGCGTCATCGGTGGATTATTGGGAAGCGACCCATGAGATCCCCGGATAATTCGGCAGTAAATACGGTCGTCGGAATATCCGAATCACGTACGTACCAAGTACTACGTTCTACCGATTTACGAGACAATATCGGCTTCTAGCAAAGCACGAAGTCTATCCAATTCACCGGTCATATTCTCTAAGAATATTTAAGATCTATATCAAGCGTAGTATACCAAGTATCGTGTATATCGGCCCAGTATCGGATAGTCACGTGCTAGGGCTGGGGCTGGATAAGTGTCTGCCCCGTCCGAAGCACATATTGGATGTCTGGTAACTAGTCTCTATAATCGGATATACATGACCTTGTCATAATATCCCGATGGCCGGCCAGCACTTAAGAGCACTAATACGATCCTGCGTGACATCATCTCCACTATGACTGGAGTGATACTTCCGTCTTGACATCACCCCCAACTCTACGATTCTCAATATACCCAGCATTGGCGTACACAGAACCGGTTAGAGTCCTAGACGACCTCAACAAAAGTATACTGATTGTCGTAAGCATTAGCGGTGCAAGTCTCAGGTTAAGACCATACACACCTACCCTGATGTCGGACTCCCATAGACACATAGTCATAATACCAATGGGATTCCGAGGGGTCTATCCAGAGCGAAGCTGTTTCCCGTACCATCGGTGAAACACAACCTCCTATCGCACTTGCATGAGTATCCAATACCCAAATATATGAGAACTATGCCGTTGTGCCCTCACAACGCGCACAAGTGCAATACTAGCCTATTCCGCATTATCGATGTCCAGTCTCGATAATACTCCGGCTAGGGATATTTAATGATTAATCCTTCGTGGACTGATACTGTCTCATATCATTCTCAATCCAGGAACTAATCATAGGGACCTCTCTTCATTTATATATCTAAGGTGATCTAATCACAAATGATGAGAGTGCAATTTCCTTGTCACATAGTTAATTTGTACAACAACACTATGATCTGTACAAATAGTGACGCTATGGGTCATATTATCCAACAGTTTTGCTGCCGTTTCCTCTGTATTTTTGCTTACTGTTTCAGGTCTTGTTTTTGGTGTTTTAGGCTACTATTTTTGACGTAGTTTACCGCTGTTTTAAGGTGATTTTGGGCTGCTGTGTTTGGTGTGTTTTCTGGTGATGTGTGGAGGTTTATGGGGTTGATTTTCGGTGGTGATTAGGGGTTGTTTTGGTGGTTGTAGGGGGTGTGAATGGCTACTGTATTTTCGGTGATGTGGGGGTAATGATGAAGGGAATGATTTGCTATATTTCTCGTGATTGGCGTGTGATGTCTTAAGGTTTCTTGCTGTGACTTGCGTGTGAATAATGTATGAGCTAGGGAAGTGCATGGCTTGGTGAGGGGTTGTTTATATAGAGAAGGGCTAGGGCTTCACCTTGTCTCACAAGGAAGGGATTTCGGCATTAAAAAGAGGATTTGATTTGGTGTTGAGCAAGGAAAGTCAAAGATTGAGGGGGGGACAAATCTTGGCTAGATAAGGAAGTCAATATCTTTAATTTGTTATGATTGATTTTAATTAGGCATGACATCTTTGTAATTTAGTATGTGATTTGTTTAGTTAGGAAGCTAATATATTTGATTTATCTTATTAGGTATGATTATATTTTATGTTTTATTTAATTGGTAAATGGTTTAAATATTTTATTTAATGTTTAATGTTTAATTTAATTAAATTGGGATGTGTTTTATGGGCTTTGGGGGGCTAATTGGGCTGGGGTGCGAGGCTAGCAACAAAACCAGAAATACCGACTCCGTTCGAACGTCCATTCGAACGCGGCAGGAACGTCCGCAATCTACCTGACGTTCGAACGAAGTAACGAACGCAGCACAGACGAAGATAGTGAACTTGTGAAATGAACTAGATGACGTACTTATTTCGAATTTCCCCTTCCGACCTTCGTTTCCCGCAATATCCTTAGCTAAAAGGTAGTGCCTCCAACTGAGACTCATCATCGGGTTTCTCATGCGAAAATGCAATGCCTACAGTCGCCCCCACTTTGATGGGACTTGTGCAGTGTGTGACTTTGAACAATCCTATCAAATTTATGCAATGTATTTTCACTTACCTGGCTCGGCTGCTGCCTCGAGCTGAGTTGGTGCTGCAGTGGACCTCGATCCTAGGACGCATCCCAATAACTACATCCGGCAACGGGGGCACCTCGACCCTGGGCACCTCGACCCGGAACTACAACTGACAACGGGGGCACCTCGACCCTGGGCACCTCGACCCAATACCGCTGACTATAGGGACCTCACCCTCGAACTGATGATGTAGTAGGTATCTCGACCCTGGGCACCTCGACCCGAAACTACAACTGACAACAGGGGCACCTCGACCCAATACCGCTGACTATAGGGACCTCGCCCTGGAACTGATGATGTAGTGGGTACCTCGACCCTGGGCACCTCGACCCGGAACTACAACTGACAACGAGGGCACCTCGACCCAACACCGCTGACTATAGGGACCTCGCCCTCGAACTGATGATGTGTCTCCATACCCGGAGATGACATGATATGGGCCTCGCCCCCAAGCTGATATGGGCCTCGCCCCTTTGGACTCGTCCCAAAACTGAAATTGTGTTGACGCTGGTTGGCTCATTTCTGCCGCTTTCTCCTTTCTTCGAACCTGCGAACACAAAACATAAACAAACACGAAGAGAATGCAATGTTACGTGTATGCATGAATGATTTTCTTATTCCGTTGGGTTAGGTCTTCTGCTAATTCCCGTGGTAACTGCTCGGTCTTCTCCCCCTCAGGCAAAGTATTGCTTCAATCTGTCTACGTTGATCGGCTCGGTGAACTCGTTTCCTTCCAAGTCTGATAGCTTCACTGCTCCATTTCCCATTACCTTCTGCACTATGTAAGGTCCTTCCCAATTTGGTCTGAATTTTCCTCTCGGATCTGTCGTCGACGGCCTCGACTGCTTAAGTACCAAATCACCCTTTTTGATCTTGGTAGGACGCACTTTCTTGTTGAATGCCCGAGCTAGTCTCTTCTGATTTAACTGCATGTGATACAAAAACTTCGTTCTCTTCTCATCCAATAGTGCTAACTGATCAAACCTCTGTGCGGCCCAATCCTGTTCCGGTAATTCTGCCTCTGTTAATACCCTCATATACTGTATTTCCACTTCTACCGGCAATACTGCTTCCATTCCATAGACCAAAGAGTAAGGTGTGGCCCCTGTTGCTGTTCTCACTGATGTGTTCTGTACCCCCACAAAGCATACGGTAATTTCTCGCCCAATCTCTGCAATTTTCTGTCATCTTGGCTAGAATCGTCTTTATAGTCTTGTTGGCTGCCTCAACTGCCCCATTTGCCTGCGGCCTGTACGGTGATGACTTGTGGTGGCCTATCCCATACCTCTGTAACATTGCCTTCATCTCTCTTTGAAATTGAACTCCGTTGTCCGTCACTACATGATGCGGCATACCATACCAACAAATGAGGTTTCGAGCTATAAACTTTGCCATCTGCTTTGCTGTAACATTGCGGAATGATTCGGCTTCCACCCACTTCGAGAAGTAATCTACTGCCACTACTATGAAGCGATGCCCATTTGATGCATTCGGTCGAATTTCCCCAATCATATCAATCCCCCATGCTGAGAAAGGCCACGGCTTCGACAACCCGTGCAATTCTGTGTGCGGTAAGTGATTCAAATTACCATGTGCTTGACAGTCATGACAGTGCTTCACCATCTTCGCGCAATCTGTTTCCATTATTGACCAATAAAAACCTTGTCTCACTATCTTGCGGGATAGATTCAACCCGTTCATGTGCGGACCACATATCCCGGCATATATTCTTCCATTACATGGTGAGCTTCTTCTTTTCTCAAACACTTCAACTGAATACCGTTTACCTGTCTCTTGTACAGTTCCCCTTTCAAAATCACATACTGGGAAGCTAACTTCTGAATGGCTATTTTGTCTTTTCTGCCTGCCCCTTCCGGGAGTTCACCATGTTCCAGATACCTCTGAATGTCACAATACCAAGGTTTACCGTCGTCGACCTCAACTTCCAGAATTCTTTCTATCTCATAAACAGGTTTGCTTGCTGTTGTCAGTATCAACGGTCTCATCACTAACTTTTCTGGATTTTCCCAAGTCGCTGCAAGTGTAGCCAATGCATCTGCCATTTGATTCTCTTCTCTCGGTAAGTGCTGAAACTTACACTCGGGGATAACCTGTGCCAATTTCCTGAGGTGAAAAAGGTAAGGTTTCAACCGTTCTTCTTTCAATTCCCATTCTCCTCGCATCTGCTGGACTACCAACATAGAATCTCCGTAGACTTCCACACTCCCGGCCTTCAAGGCTATCAATGCTGTCAAACCAAAAGCACACGCTTCATACTCGGCCATGTTATTAGTCACTCTGAATGTCAACCTCTTGGCCAAAGGCAAAGTCTTTCCTTCGGGGGTCACTATCACGATCCCAATCCCGGCTTCCTTGTAATTCACTGCTCCGTCAAAATACATCTTCCATCTCTGAACTGTTATTGCTTGGATCTCTTCATCTGGAAATTCAAACTTATACTGATCCCCCTCAACAGGTTACATTGCCAGAAACTCTGCTACTGCTCGCCCTTTGATCACTTTGGAGGTGAGATACTCAATGTCAAACTCTGTCAGCAATACCAACCATCTTCCCAATTTTCCCACTAGTGAAGGCACTGAATGAAGATACTTCAGAGGATTCTCCTTTGCCACTACCTGGATCTTGTATGACTGGAAGTAATAGTAATGTCGCAACTTTCTGGAAGCCCATACCACTGCAAGACAGATCTTCTCAACCTCCTGATATCGAGCCTCATACGGGAGCATCTTCTTACTCAGATAGTAAACGGCATGTTCTACCCCTGTCTCATCTGCCTGTACCATCATTGCCCCCAATGCTTCTGATTCTATAGCCAAATACAATATCAAAGGTCTGTCCGGTCTCGGAGGTTTCAATACAGGTGGCTTCACCAAGTACTCTCTGATTCTGTCGAAGGCTGTCTGACACTGTTCATTCCATCTCACTGGCTGATCTTTTTCCTTTTCTCGCTCACATATGATGTCATATGGAAACGACTGATGATCTGAATGACTCTTCCCGTACTGTCTTCGAATGCTCTCTTCTTTTCTGTCTTCGGTGCAGGAATTTCTGTGATTGCCTTGATCTTTTCGGAGTCTACCTCTATTCCGCCCATTCCCACTGTATGACCAAGCAATTTCCCTGATGTCACTCCAAACACACATTTCTTGGGATTAAGCCGCAGGTTGTATCTGTCAACTCTCTGAAGGAACCTTTCCAGTGCTTCAATATGCCCAACCCTTGTCTCTGATTTCACCATCATGTCATCTACATACACCTCAATCTCTTTGTGCATCAAGTCATGGAAAAGTGTAGTGGCCATCCGCTGATAAGTAGCACCCGCATTCTTAAGCCCAAATGGCATAACCTTGTAACAATAAGTACCCCACTCAGTAACAAATGCAATCTTATGTTTGTCTTCCTCGGCCATGAGAACCTGATTGTAACCTGAAAACCCATCTGCAAATGAATATATAGCAGATAAAGCCGCACTATCAACCAAAACATCTATATGCGGCAGAGGAAAATCATCTTTCGGACAAGCCTTGTTGAGATCTCTGTAGTCTACACGCATTCTGACCTTCCCATCTTTCTTCGGCACCGGTACTATATTAGCCAACCATTCAGGATACTTTACTACTTCCAGGAACCCCACATCTATCTGTTTCTTAACCTCTTCTCTGACTTTCTCAGCCCATTCTGGTCTCATCCGTCGGAGTTTCTGTTTTACTGGCCTCATATTCGGATAAGTTGGTATTGTGTGTTGGGCAATATTTCTGTCTACCCCAGGCATGTCCTCATAGGACCAAGCAAACACTTTGGCATATCTGACCAACACTGCTTATAGTTTTGTCCTCTCTTCAGAGGTAACTTCACTTGCAATCAAAATTTCCTTGGGGTTCTCAAGCGTGCCCAAGTTAAATGCAGTAGTTCTGGCCGAACTGATATCAAATATGCTTGATTCGTGCAGAGTAAATGGAAATGACTCAGGCAAGTAAGCAAAAGAAATGTCTTTATTATTGGATAATGCGGAAGTACATTTAAACAAATCAGGAAGGTAAATGTCTTCATCATCTATAGACACTTCTTCCTCTGCAATCAGGTCTTCCTCAGGCTTTTCATCCTCTCTCAGAGTCAGGCTCTCCAACTTCATCAATTCTTCTTCCCAATTCTCTACTTCCACAGCTTCTTTAATCAGCGGTTTCTCACCCAACAAATCCTGGAAGATCTCAAATCCAGGTACCACAATCCCATTAACTTCCACAGGTTCAGGCTCCCCTTGATATCCTGAAGCTTTCACAAAACATTCCATCAGTTTCAGGCCTTTTTCTTGACCTTTGGCTTTTCTTCATCAGATCTGTACCCCAAACCTTTCCGAGTGGTCTGTCTTCTGAAGTCTGGCAATTTCGAACCTTTACCGGGCTCAAACTTCATTTTCTCCATGATCATAGCCACCCTAGGATCCACCCATTCCTCAAAAGTAGCTGACACCTGAAACCTTGTGAAAGGTTGTATCTCCAAGGCAGCCACGACATTATCTACCTCAGCCCGGATAGTAACAACTTCTCCCTCATACGGGAACTTGATCATCTGATGCAAAGTGGAAGGCACGCCCCCAAGTTTGTGAAACCAAGGCCTTCCCAACAATAAGGCAAAAGTGGCTGGGATGTCTAGCACTGTGAACTAAACCTCATCTTCAATTGGCCCTACCATGACCATTGCCACAAAGGTACCCTCAACTCCCCTTTTACTGTCATCATAAGCCTTAATAGTCATACTGGAGGGGTCCAAGTCTGTTGCTTTCATACCCAATCTTGCCAGAATATTCAACGGGCACACATTGATGGACGAACCGTCATCCACCATTACACATGAAGTTCTCTTGCCCCTCACCTCGACTCTGATAAATAAAGGCCTGTTATGATTCCTCCATTCTGCTGGGAGTTCATCCTCAGAAAAAGATATTTGTAAGGCTTCTTTCTGAACTGACCCAACAAACATTGCAGGGTTGGCGTCTTCCGGTACCACAATCTTGCTCAAGGCCTCAACCATGGCCTGCCTATGCTCTCGAGATGCACATAACAGTTCCCAGATACTCACTTGTGCTCTAGTCTTCCTCAATTGCCTCAGCACTATATCCCCCTCAGTGTTTTCTGCAGTCTCAACCACTTCTCTACCATCTGTCAAAACTTCCTTACCCTTCTCTGCCACATCATTGTAAAAACGGCCACTGGCGGTCATTCCCCTTACTTCTTCCTCGTCACTGCTAGAGAAATCAAGCAAAAGTTTTTCCCCTGCTCAGTCTCATCTTCACTAGCACTATCCCAGATTCCCAGGCAAAAGGCTTAGGACAAGGTCTTCTGGGAGGCCAGAATTGATCATATAGGCTGGTGGTGGTACGGCACGGTAATTGGGTAAGGGATTTATGTGTGTGTCAGGTTGTTCTGTTTCTGGGTTAGGTATTTTCTTGGAGTCTATCAGGTCTTGGATTTCATGGAGGAGTCGGGCGCAATTGTCGGTGTCATGGCCCTTTTGTTGGTGAAAGTGACAGTAAAGGCTTAGGTTATAATGTGATGGTAGGGGATTGGGTAATTGTTTGGCTTCCAAGGGTTTTAAGAGCCCTTGCCTCTTTAGTTTCTCTAGCACCTTGGACAGGGGCCTTCCCAAGTTGGAAAACTGCCGGTTCCGGATAGCGGTAATCTCAGCCAAACGGGCTTTGTTCCCGATGTTCCCCCAATGGGCCTCCTGTTCAGACCATAGAATTTTCTTTCTCGGCCTCTTCTTCCTCAATATCCATGACAGTTTCCCTCAACTGCCGAAAGTCTACAATCATGGAGGTCATCCTCCTCAACTTGCTGTAAATGGAGGGCTTGGTGCCCTTGATAATCATCTTAATCTGATCCTTCTCTGAGGGCCTAGTCTGCATCTTCAATAATTGACCCCTCCACCGGTCCACATACTCTTAAAACTCTCCTCTGCTTTCTGCTTAACATTCTCCAGATCACGGATGACAGATCGATCTCTAAGTCAGTGACATACTGCTTCAGGAAAGCATCGGCCAACTCCCTCCAATCTTCCTTCACTTTCTTCTCCAAACTGTGGTACCACACCACGGGAGCTCCTTCAAGCGACATTCCAAACATTTTCTGCACTTGGCGCTGAGATAAGCCACTGAACTCATGACTGATACAAACTGCCGGAGATGCACCCTTCCCCATTTCCGTTAAACTTAGCCATATCAGGCATCTGAACTGTGCGGCAACTGTTCCTCGAAAGTCAGGGTGTCATAATCCAGCAAATCCTCATTCTTACCCTCATCTTGCGGGTAACCGACTCAACCTGATCCTGAAGTTTCTGTAACTCTACCTGTGACCCAGATACTTTTCCCTGCTGCATACTCTGCCATATCATCATCAAAAGCGGGGGTATCATCCCCCAATATGTTCGGAGATTCCTCTTGCCTCCCATCCCCAGAATTAACCCCGGCACGAGACCCAGCTATACCAGCTATAGCAGTAGTCAAAGCTTGCAACTGTTCAGTGATCTTGGCGATACCATTCTTTCTAACTGATCCATATGGGACACCTCATTATCGATTCACTCATACTTGTTCTTTTAGTGAGTCTTGTCCCTTCTCTAACCCAAACGGTATCTATGTTGTCTTTTTGAAACATAGACGGTGTTAACATGATATAGTATGCATGAGGTGCATGAGATGCATGTAACATATATAACATATCAATTTAAAATTTTCAAACAATCGGCCCGTTACCATTTTAGAATCTTTGGGGCTAATTGTCATAGGAGTGAACCCATTCCAGTTTAAATGGCCCAACAAGTTCACATCTTATGACAAGGAGCCCAACTAAATCCAAATGATAATGTTCCGAACACAAGCATCAAGTGGCCCCTCAACACTTAGAAGCCTTTGGCCCAATCGTCATGAAATATGTTCTTGTCCCAGTTTAAATGGCCAACAAGCTCATATCCCATGACCAATGGTCCAAATGGATCCAAACGACGATGTTCCCAAACACAAGCATAGAAGAAAGATAATGCAAACATAACGTAATAATTTATACATAATGGCCCATCAACATTTCAGAAGCTTTGGGCCTAATAGTCATAAGGTACGAACTCGCCCCAGTTTAAATGGCCCAGCAAGTCCGCATTTCTGACAATAGTCCAACTGCATCCAAATGAGGATGGTCCACAAGCACATACTCAAGGAAATAATTGTTACTTTAGCCAACCCGGTCTATGGGTGGGTTAGCAAGAGTATAGACAAAGGCTCTCACCGGCGAAGGATGGCCACAACTAGGTCTCCCCACTCAAGGGTTCGAGCAACCAAGTGAGCGCACCCCTTTTTATACACTAAGGTACGTGCCAATGAGCTATGGTGTGTGATGGACTGTCAAATGGATTTCCCATTGTAGATTCCCCAGAGGGAAGGTGGAGCGAGGCTCACTTAAATACCCAAGCCTCTTAGGCTCTTATCGCTTGGTGTCAGGAATAAATAACGAGTCCTCCAAATTAGTCCATCACAAAAGGCTATGAGTAGATGGCTATCTAGGTGCCTTCACAACTTTTCCTTCTAGAAAGGTAGTGAGTGAAGGAAGACACCAAACCATTACCTAGCCTTAAAATGCCTTTGATTAAACCCTCACTTTATCCACTATAGGCACGTCAATTAAAACATAAATCCAAACATTACAAGACAATATTTCGGGGCCAATTCTCTATCCCCAGTGGAGTCGCCAGACTGTGGGAACACAGAACTTGACGACGCTGTTCTAGATTCACGGCCTAATTGGGAGTACGAAATAACATGGAGTCGCCACCCGGTGTGAACCGGGACAAAGATTTAAGGCTGCACTCACTCCTCGCAAGGGAAGACCTCAAACCGTTGGGTTCGGAATGGTCCCTTACTCATGCCACTTGTGATGAAAAGATTTATGTAATAATTTAATTAGGCTTAAGCAACACTTATTTCCAAGAGTATCATGCTTCTAAATTCACATGTACAAAATGAAACTTACACATACATTTCACATCTAAGATCGCATGCTTGAAAATACCTCAAAGTAACAACGAACATACAATTTCATTTAGCATATCATGTTCACGGAAAACACAAGCATACATACTAACCATACAAGCATACATATGAGCACTTTTCCAAGTGATACGTGGAATTGTATCCCAAGTACAGACTGTACTACCGTCTATTCAGAATCGGCTACGAAATTTATGTCTAGGTTTCCATCCGATATACCACAAGAAATAATACTCCTAAAGTCATCATGACATAGGTATATGAATTGTAATGCGTTAAATCAAGACTAAGGCAAATGACGCAACCAATGGAACAAACATGCTTTTCATTATGGTGTGCACAAAGATAAGAACGACTATATGGGGGTTTCATAAAAAATCACCTAAGAAACAATTATACATGGCATGTGATGAATATGTCTCAGTTCAGTGTGTTCGCGATCGTGTAGCGTTCGTAAACGCGTTCGAAAGGAACCAGACCTGATGCATTATGAGACTAAGAAAGTGCGTGTGCGTTCGCATAGCGTTCGAGAACGCGTTCGAATGGTAAACAGAAGGTTCGCGTTCGTGTAGCATCTGAGAACGCGTTCGAACGGAATCAGACCCGATGCATGTGACACAAAGAATAAAGATGACAATGTCAAGCTCAGTATGTCCGATCAAACGTATCTTGCATTCAACCGAACACACATCAACCGGCGCGGCAAAGCATCGTGGTAAAGGGGTTTAACCCCTCCCCATAGGGGATCTCACACCGTACTTACTAAGCCCATGCGCTCGATTGAATGATGCATACAAAGAATTAAAAGCAATAATATTAAACGTAGTATGCCCGATTGAACGTATCTTGTATTCAACCGAACACACATCAATCGGCGCGGCAAAGCATCGTGGTAGAGGATTTTAACCCCTCCAATTAGGGGACCTTCCATCGCACTTACTAAGCCCATGCACTCGATTGCATCATGCATACAAAATAGAGACAATCGTATCAAACTTAGTATGCCCGATTGAACATATCTTGCATTCAACCGAACACACATCAATCGGTGCGGCAAAGCATCGTGGTGAAGGATTTTAACCCCTCCAATTAGGGGACCTTTCATCTCCACTTACTAAGCCCATGCACTCGATTGTATCATACATAAATAAGAACATGCAGAATTCAAGTAACGAAAAATAGATAAATCAATCAAACATGAAACAAAAGAAGGTGCCGTTTACTCAAGTGGTACGTGGAGTTGTATCCCAAGTACAGACCGCACTACCGTCCATTCGGATTCGGCTACGGAATTACGTCTGGTTTCCATCCTATATACCACAAGAGACGACACTCTTCCATTCATCCATACCCACAACACACATCATATACAAAGAATATTCAACAAAGAATTAAAATACAGTCAAAATAAATGACAAGAATCAAATGAAGATGAGTGTGGGAAGTACCCTCAGGTCTAACCTTTTAATCCGTCTCTCGGACTCGCATTTCACGTAGATCGGAAGGGGTAAAACTCCGCAATTTTTCTGGTTCACTGGTTTACCGGTTTACCTTTTCTTTCGCTGTTCGGCCACTCAAGCTACTATTTCGACTCCGTTTTACTGCTGTTTCCTTGTGGTTTTGCTTCCGTTTCCTCTGTATTTTCTGCTTACTGTTTCAGGTATTGTTTTTGGTGTTTTAGGCTACTGTTTTTGACGTAGTTTACCGCTGTTTTAAGGTGATTTTGGGCTGATGTGTTTGGTGTGATTTTCGGTGATGTGTGGAGGTTTATGGGGCTGATTTTCGGTGGTGATTAGGGGTTGTTTTGGTGGTTGTAGGGGGTGTGAACGGCTACTGTATTTTCGGTGATGTGGGGGTAAGGATGAAGGGAATGATTTGCTATCTTTCTCGTGATTGGCGTGTGATGTCTTAAGGTTTCTTGCTGTGACTTGCGTGTGAATAGTGTATGAGCTAGGGAAGTGCATGTCTTGGTGAGGGGTTGTTTATATAGAGAAGGGCTAGGGCTTCACCTTGTCTCACAAGGAAGGGATTTCGGCATTAAAAAGAGGATTTGATTTGGTGTTGAGCAAGGAAACTCAAAGATTGAGGGGGGACAAATCTTGGCTAGATAGGAAGTCAATATCTTTAATTTGTTATGATTGATTTTAATTAGGCATGACATCTTTGTAATTTGGTATGTGATTTGTTTAGTTAGAAGCTAATATATTTGATTTATCTTATTAGGTATGATTATTTTTATGTTTTATTTAATTGGTAAATGGTTTAAATATTTTATTTAATGTTTAATGTTTAATTTAATTAAATTGGGATGTGTTTTATGGGCTTTGGGGGGCTAATTGGGCTGGGGTGCGAGGCCAGCAGCAAAACCAGAAATACCGACTCCGTTCGAACGTCCATTCGAACGCGGCATGAACGTCCGCAATCTGCCTGACGTTCGAACGAACTAACGAACGCAGCACCAGCGAAGACAGTGAACTTGTGAAATGAACTAGATGACGTACTTATTTCGAATTTCCCCTTCCGACCTTCGTTTCCCGCAATATCCTTAGCTAAAAGGTAGTGCCTCCAACTGAGACTCATCATCGGGTTTCTCATGCGAAAATGCAATGCCTACACTCACCCCTTTTCAGGTTCTATAAATTCAGCTCAACATTTCTCTCCTCAACACATCCAGATATACATCCAAGTAAAAGAAAGAAAATGGAAGCAACTTCACAGCAGCGAGTTAAGCAAATTTGTGTTTTCTGTGGATCCAACACTGGTAATAAACCAGAATTCGTTGAGGCTGCAAAGGAATTGGGGCGAGTCATGGCTGAGAAAAATATGCACTTAGTATATGGCAGTGGAAATCTGGGAATGATGGGAATCGTTTCAAAAGCCGTTCAGGATGGTGGCGGTCATGTTTTGGGAAACATCCCAAGACCTTTAGCGGACGAACGGTTAATTGGACCAACAAATGGAGATGAATGCATTGTATCAGGTATGTCTGAACGACTCCATGAAATGATAAATACTGTGGATGCGTTTATTGCGTTACCAGGTGGACTTGGTACCCTTGAAGAGATATTCACAGTGGCATCATGGGCGCACTTGAACGTTCATCAGAAGCCCATTGGACTACTTAATGTTGCGCATTTCTTCGATTTTCTGTTTGTGTTTCTCGCGGAAGCCAAGAGACATGAGTTCATCACCAAATCTGTGGGAGATATTTTCTTGACTGCGACGAAGGTCGAAGAGTTGATTGACCAGATCCTAGCTTTTGAACCAAAGCTCGACCCCATCCTCTCCAAATTATACTGGACAGATAGTGATCGTGGCAAGAAGCACAAATTGGACATTGATCTTAATCAGTGATGTTTCCTGCTAACCAGGTATTACAGACATGGGACATATTTGAAAGTTTGTGGTTTAATTGTAAAAAAAAAAAATATTAAAAAAAAAAAAAAATTGAGAGATAGAAGTCTTTGATGGTTAGACATATGTCCGGTGATGACATTGTATGCTGTAGGGGGAAACCCTAGAAACGATAAGTGCGGGACATGCTCTCGTCCGGTATTCTGAATGGATTGATCTCAGTTAGACTCACGAGCACTTGATTACGAGATCCTAGCAGTAGAAGCCTGAGTAGTTATCGAGGTGACTAGTTGAAGAGATGATGTATTAGTGAATGACCATTTGCCTGGGTGTCCACACTTGTTTACTAATGCTATGATATATGATATGGTTGGAAATAAAGAAAAAAGTCTCCGAAATAAAAAAGAAAAGAAGAAAAAATAGACCACCTATAACCGATAAGCGTGAAGCTACCCATGGGCGAGTATTAGGACCACCATAAGGAGAAATGCTACCTTAAAGGGTAGGTGTGTCAGAAAAATGAAAGAGAAAAGAAAAAAGAGAAAAAAAAATGAAAAGAAAGAGACAAAAGAAAAAAGATGAAAACCATATCATGTTGAGTATGCTGAAGTAATCACAGAATGTGATTAAGATATCCAGGTTGGTTAGACCCACCAGTTCGATTCTCTGAAACGAAATCACCAAGTTGGCTTACTTAAGGACTAAGCTGTGGAAGTGCCCTGGCACACACACACGAGGAGTCTAGCTCAGATCACCCATTCAGTCTTTGCCGGGTATGGCACTCTGGGGGCGAGGCCCACATCAGTATCAATAGCAGTCTTGCCGGGTATGGCACTCTAGGGGCGAGGCCCACATCATTATCAGTCTTTGCCGGGTATGGCACTCTAGGGGCGAGGCCCACATCAGCATCAATAGCAGTCTTGCCGGGTATGGCACTCTAGGGGCGAGGCCCACATCACTATCAGACTTTGCCGGGTATGACACTCTACGGGTTGAGGCCAACGTCGCTATCAGTCTTTTCCGGGTATGGCACTCTAGGGGTGAGGCCCACATCATTATCAGACTTTGCCGGGTATGGCACTCTGCGGGTTGAGGCCCACATCACTATCAGACTTTGTCGGGTATGGCACTATATGGTTTGAGGCCCACATCGCTATCAGTCTTTACCGGGTACGACACTCCGGGTATGGAGACATGAGATCAGTTCAGCCAGGTACGGCACTCCGGGTATGGAGACATGAGATCAGTTCAGCCAGGTACGACACTCCGGGTATGGAGACATTAGATCAGTTCAGCCAGGTACGGCACTCCGGGTATGGAGACATGAGATCAGTCCAGCCAGGTACGGCACTCCGGGTATGGAGATATCAGATCAGTTCAGCCATATACGGCACTCCGGGTATGGAGACATTTCAGTGACACCTTGGGTATGAGGTTTAGCGCGCCAGGTATGGCACAATCAGACATCTGTGGCTCTCTAGGTATGGAGACGTCACTGCGATACCCTAGGTACGGGGTTAGCACTCAGACATTTGTGGCTCTCTATGTATGAAGACGTCACTGCAACACCCTAGGTACGGGGTTAGCACTCAGACATTTGTGGCTCTCTAGGTATGGAGACGTCACTGCGACACCCTAGGTACGGGGTTAGCATTCAGACCACAGCGACGCCCTAGGTACGTGGTCAGCACGCCAGCTACGGCAGGTGGACTATGTGGACTACCGAGGAGTATGTGGACTATGTGGACTACCGAGGAGTATGTGGACTATATGGACTACCGTGGACTACCGAGGAGTATGTGGACTATGTGGACTACCGTGGACTACCGTGGAGTATGTGGACTACCGTGGAGTATGTGGACTATCGTGGACTACCATGGAGTATGTGGACTACTGTGGACTACCGAGGAGTATGTGGACTATGTGGACTACCATGGACTACCGAGGACTACCGTGGACTACCATGGAGTATGTGGACTATGTGGACTACCGTGGACTACCGTGTAGTATGTGGATTATGTAGACTACCGTGGACTACCGAGGAGTATGTGGATTATGTTGACTACCATGGAGTATGTGGACTATCGTGGACTACCGTGGAGTATATGGACTACCGCGACACCCTAGGTACGGGGTTTAACACTATCAACTCAGCACAGCAGGCAGACCATGTGGTAGTTGGTGAGCCAGGTAATTAAAAATGCATTGCACGTACTTTGATAGGATTGTCATTGTCACACACTGAACAAGTCCCATCAAAGTGGGGGCGACTGTAGGCATTGCATTTTTGCATATCGAACCCGATGAGGAGTCTCGTAAGGAGGCACTACCTTTAAGTCGTGGAAGTTGCGGAAAACGGTCGTCGGAAAGGAGAAGTCAAGAATTGACATATTATTGGTTTTGATTCGCTAAGTTCGCTCGGAGTTCGCTTGTTGAATCTTCGTTTCGAGGTATATATTTGGCCCGAAATTCCCGCAAACCACTCTAAGCCCACCTAAACCCACATCCAAAGCCCATGAAACCAAGACAAATCAAACACCAAGTCCACCATCCATAAAGCCCACGCCCATGCACATGATTTCACCCCTCCATACACTATTCAAACATGATTTACTCTTCTACCATTTACTTTACACCTTTAATCTCACCTTTTACCTTGACACCAAAATTCCAAGGCATTATTTGATCAACCCCACATCATTTAAGCCATCACACCCCACACCCATCACCATCCCCTCTCATTTTCTTCATTTTCCATCACTTTTTTTTGAATTTTCAACAAAGGATCACAATTATACATAACCTTTCTTCCATTTCCCAACAAAACATGTCATTTCATTTCCTTTCCTTTCAACCTTTATTCATTTTCAACAAAGAATCACAATTATACATTACCTTTCCTCCATTTCCCAACAAAACATGTCATTTCATTTCCTTTCCTTTCACCATCACTTGCCAATCTCATCAATGCCCTCCATCATGCCTCAATCCCCCTCCATTTACTCCTCCCTTCACGCCAATCACCCCACCTTTCACAACCCCACTCAGCCCCTATAAATTCACTCCACGATCAACATTCTCTCGCCACCTGCACAAGCCAACACCTCTTCACGCACTCACAAAACCAGCCACTAACTCTAGCCTCACGCACTCAAAGCAACAGTGCATCAAATTCATTCAGCACCTAGCCCCAAACGTTGCACGCACCCCTCAACACAGCACTCATTCCTCCAGCCCTTGACACCATAAATTGCCCTTCTAGTCATCGCCCACGAGAAGACCACACCGACCACTCAAGCACACAAAACTGCCTTCAACCAGCCCCATCATTCACGCCTGTTTGCTCATCATCCAGCCCATTTATTCTGCCTTCATCACTCACGCCAAAACTGCCTCCAACTAGCCCTTATTGATCACACAAAACTGCCTCCAAATCAGCCCTATAACTCACGTCGAACTGCCTCCTCACTTCACTGAAATTTAAGCCCACTGTAGCCCCCTTCATAGCCCCTATAACTTACACACACAGCCATATACTGCCCATATTGTCCACGCAAGTCAGCCCCTTAAAACTGCCCTAAAAACCCTCTAAAATTCGCCCAAAACAGCAGCTCAAACACACTCAAAACAGTCCCCAAATTCACCAAAACAGTGAATAAAAAACTGCACTTGAAAGTCTTCAAGAAACCGAACAAACAGCAGTCCAATACCCCTCAAAATTCACCAAAACAGCCCATAATTCATTGCAAACCAGTGAGCAAAGTGTGGAGATTTAAATTGCAGCGAAACGAAGTGGAAACAGCGGACGAAACAGTGAAACAGTGAGCAAAATGTCAAAACAGTGAACCGGTGGAATCGTGGTGTCTTAGCCTTTCCGATGGCCATATAACGCACCTCCAAAGAATGAAAAAAAAAGGTTAGACCTGAGGGTTTATATTATTAAATTTATTCACATAAAATAATGATTTAAAAAAATGTGTTTAGCATGAATAGTTAGTTTGGCATGTTATTTGGAATTTGTTTACATGAAATAATGATTTAGTGTATGATGTGATTTTGGGTGAATGGAATATGTGTTCTTTCTTGTGGTATATTGGATGGAAACCCGGACATAAATTCCATAGCCGAATCCGAATGGACGGTATTATGGTTTGCACTCAAGATACAATACCCCGTACAACTTGAAGGATTCATGTATTCCATTTCATCCAACTTGTATTTGAGCATGATTAGGTCATTAGAACGTTATTTTATTTCAAGCAGGTTTTAGTTATTTATCTTTTGTATGAGGAATTTAAGTTTAGGTATGTTTAGATTACTATGTATGTAGCGTGTTTGATGTGTGATGCCGAATGTTTGCCGTTGTAAAAATTTACTTTCAAAGCATGCGAATTTAGATTTAGGCCTATAGGAATTTAGAGTAGTTTTACCAATGTATGTCTTGTAGACTTGGTTAATATTACACAAATCCATCCATTACAATTGACATAAGTAATGGACCATTATAAACCCAACGGTTTGAGGTCTTCCCTTGCGAGGGGTGAGTGCGGCCTTAAATCATTTTCCCGGTTCACACCGGGTGACGACTCCTTTATTCTTCGGTTTAGTCCTCCGTTGGCTACTCCGTACTCCTAACTACGCCCTGAGTCTAGAACAGCATGCGTCGCCCAGCTCATGTGTCCTCACCAGTTGAAAATGCCCAACAGGTTTACACTTTTACGATAACATGGCTAAACAACTTCAAATGATAAAAAGGCCTAAACACAAGATGGCCCATTGGCATTTCAGAAGCTTTTGGCCCAATTGCCATAAAGCACGGACTCGTCCCAGTTTAAATTGTTAGACATTATGTCCCATAGCGTCACTGTTTGTAAATGATATTGTATTATTGTACAAAATTAACTATGTGATAATGAAATTTCCTTTTGCCGTTTTGTAATATTATTTACTTTGATATATAAATGGCGAAAGTCCATATGATTAATACCGGATTGAGATGATATGAGACAGTATCAATCCATAAAGGTTTAATCATTAAATATCCCTAGTCGGAGTATTATCAAGATCGGACATCGATAATGCGGAATAGACTAGTATTGCGCTTGTGCACGTTGTGAGGGCACAACGGCATAGTTCTCATATATTTAGTATTGGATACTTATGCAAGTGCGATAGGAGGTTTGTTTTTAACCGATGGTACGGAAAACAGCTTCGCTCTGGATAGACCCCGCGGAATCCCATTGGTAATATGTCTGCGTGTCTATGGGAGGCCGCATCAGGGTAGGTGTATATGGTCTTAACCTGAGACTTACATCGCTAGTACTTGCGACAATCGGTAAACTTTGGTTTTGGTGGTTGGGGACCTTAACCGGTTCTGTGTACACCTCTTCTGGGTTTATCGAGAATCGTAGTATACTGGATGTGATGTCGAGATGGAAGTATCACTTCAGACATATGGAGGTGATGATCACGCAGGACACAGAACTAGTACTCTATAAAAGGTTGCAACCGTCGGGACAATATGACCAGGTCAGGATTGTCCGATTTAAAGAGACTAGTTGCTTGATGTCCGATATTGTTTCGTACGGGGCAGACACATTTCCAGCCCTAGGCCTAACATGTGATCATCCGATACTGGTTCGATATACGCAATACTATGGTATACTACCTTGATATAGATCTTATATCCTATAAGAATATTTCTGGAGAATTGGGTAGGCATGGCGCTTTGCTAGAAGCCAACCTTGTCTTGTGAATCGGTAAAAACGTAGTACGAGGTACGTACGTGTTCGGATAATCCGACGACCGTATTTACTGCCAACATATCCGGAGATCTCTTGGGTCGCTTCCCGAAGATTCACCAATGACGTATGATTCAAACTCGATTAATCTTGGATTAATTACGGAGAGACTTTATCTTGGATAAAGTACTATACATAGAGAGAGAACGATTAATTTGGAATTAATCGTAAAATTATTATATTCGATATAATAATCGAAATTCGATTTCGATGCGAAATTAAAATAGATTTTAATTCGGGCAAACGAGTTAATTTAGAATTAATTCGTTAGCGACGTAAATAATAATTTCGCTAGGCGCAATTATTTATTTAAATTCGATTTAATTAACGTCGCGACGTAAGTTCGGTATTTCGGAAATATCGAACCCGAACGTGTGAGTGCACGTGGGCCCACTTTCATTTGGAAACGTGTGGGGCCCACATGACACATGTAACAAAAATCATTCAACTCTCCTCTCTCTCACATTACCGAAACTACATGCAGTTTTGGGCTCTCCATTTCTTCATTTTTGTGGCAAGATTTGAAGAAGTTGTGCATTCAAAATCACAACAAAGGCTAGCACCTTCAAGGGATCATACATAGGTGATATGGGAAACTAATCCTTGAGCTTGGGAGGATCAAACAAAGCTTGGAGCTGCACTTTCCACCTTGGCCGAATTCATCACTGCACAAAGGAGAAGTTTTCATTTCATCAACGCATCCGCATTCCGATTTTTGTGAGTATGATTCCGCCATACTTCAATATTGTTCATTCATTTATATATATATTTTGTTTGCTCTTGTTGATCTTGGGGCTTGGTAATAGAAACCAACAATGGTATCAGAGCTTAAAGAGCATGCAAATATATTAGGATGTTATTTGGGGAAAATTGTATGAAGCATGATTTGATGAGTTTGCTTGATTAAATATGCTTAGATGTATGTTATTTAGATTATACATCATCAATTTCTTGGAAAATAAATTGGATTAATTTTTCCAACCCAAATGAGTTTGGCCCGAATACATGCAAGCATATGGACTAGATGATTTTTTAATTTTAAGACATTAGATGACTTGAAACAATATGGAATGATGATTTGTAACTCGATTGGATTGAAAACGAAATCGGAGCCATTTTATCACCTTGGCCGAATGCTTGATGGAGGATTAGGGACTTGATTTTTGATTAAATAATGTTGGACATATATTTAAGATAAAAATATTTAATGGATTAATTTGATATTTTGGGAATATTGATTTAAAGAATTAATCATGATAATACACTTTAATTAATTAAGTTATAAAATTTGGAATTTTAAATTTGGTTAGTTGGGCTTAATTTTGAATTGGGCCTAAAAACTATTATATTTGGACAAAATGGGCTTGGTTGGGCCAAGTAGATTTGGACCATTTGGATTGGATCCAAAATGGGCCTAAATCACACCATTTAAGCCCAAATATAATAAATGGGCTTTTATGTTTAATTGGGCCTTATGGGCTTGATATTGATTTTATGGCATATGAGGGTGATTCCTTATTGGGCTTGGTAATTGGGTTTGACCCATACATTGACCAAAACCCAAGCCTAAAGAAATCAATTGAAAGCCCATCGGACTTTAATTAAACGGACATTAGATGTTAGTTGGGCTTTGAGACCCGATTGTATTAGATTTGGAATCTAAGTTATAAAAGCACAATAAAAGTGTAAATATTTAATTTAGAATTAAATAATAGGATTAGTATTGAATACGACTTAAATTGGATTTAACGAGTAGTTCGATATAATTCGTGAATTCATACTATAAGTATTTATTCTCAAATTGAGTTGGACTCGCGCAAATGCAAACAATTGTTTGAACATTGTATTGTCACCTAATTAAAGACTAATTAATTGGATTTGATTGGTTGTATAACATGCCTTGAATGAATGAATGTGGATGTGATGTATGAATAGTGTATATCGGATGGATATTAGAAGGGAAGGGTAATTTTAGAAATTATTGTAAATTTAGAATTTATAAATTGGACCTGCGTGTCCAGCCTTTCTCTTATTGTCTCTTTGTATTCTCTTCTCACCTAATTCCCCTCAATGTAAATGAGGTTTCTCTTATTGTATTATGTAATTGGGTAAGAGTAGAATAGTGCTAGCGGGAGAGGAAAGGGAGTGATTTGTTCTAGGAACAAGTTGTTGTTCATATCCATCCGTATATCGCTATTTTACTTTACTTTACGCGCTTTATGATGTTTTAGAAGCATGCTTAAGGGTGTATGATGATGAGACCTAACAAAGATAAATTAATTGGTTGCCAATTACGCGAAAAATCCCTCAAACAATATTAAGCGATTTTCCTTCCATTGAATGATTCTTGTTCAAGATCCGAAGTTGGCATTGGTTTGTTTGGCCAAAGTCAAGACCTTTGTCAATCAAGGATGTACTTGAATCATGAGAGTTTTGTTGCATATCGGTGTCTTGTCCAAATCGTGATTTTTATTGGCCAAAGTCAAGATCACTTTTTGTCCAATGACATTGATTACGAAACTTTCCTCGTCAATGGGTCCCGCTTAACTGGAATCATTAGGTTTGTTTTTGGCCAAAGCCAAGGCCTAGATGATTCGGAGGATAGGGTTAGGAAAATGTAATGGATACATTGACATTATACATATGTTTGGGACTTGGATGTCCACCTAACCGGATCTAGGAATTGGATGAGATCCAATTGATCATAGAGATCTACCTAAGTTAAATAGCATACAGCTTTTATTGGCCAAAGTCAAGGTTGTGTGTTTTTTAACGGGATCCTAGCCCACTAGGAAATGCGATTTCCCGAGTTCTCCACAAGAGGGTTAGAGACTTGAAGAAATAGTGGGAGGCTATTATTGAATTTGCAATTTCGTTCAGATACTTAGCCTTACGCGTCTTTCAAAATTATTTCGTCAATATTTTAATAATTAGTTGGACTAATATATTGTTATTTTGCTTGTAACAGTTTGACTGTACCCATAACATCGTTGACTTTATAGTTGGACTATAGTTGTCAAGATGACTGGCAAGGGTAATGTCCGCGACATAATCATGGGCGATAATGTCTTCAAAGGGACAAACTTTGCCGACTGGGAAATGAACCTCAAGATAGTGCTTGGGGCTGAGAGGGTGCTGTATACTATTCAGAGACCTCTCCCGCCTAAACCCACTGAGCCACTGGAGCTAGAGTTATGGAAGACTCATAGTGACGATTGTGACCAAGCTCAGTCAGTTATGCTAGCTGCAATGACCCAGCATTTCAGACGCCAGAACAGGGACTTGGATCCCTATAACATGATGGCAAGATTGCGTGATCTCCACCGCACCAACAAGCGGATGGAGAGGTATGAGCTAGTAAGGAAACTCTTCCGCTCCCGGATGACAGACGGCGCATCAGTTGAGGCCCACGGGACTCAAATGATCGCTGACATAGATGAGTTAGCCAAGATGGGCATTGTCTTGGAGGCAGAGTTGACGATTGATATGCTATTACAATCGCTACCCGATACTTGGAAACAAATCATCATCAACTATAAGTTGATGGACACTGACGACACTCTTGGAGAGTTGTTGTCCGTGCTGAAGGAGTCCGAAAAGGAACTCCTAAAGGGGAGCAAGCGCGAGGCGCATTATGCATCGACCTCTCATGCGCCAAGGGCTGGGCCCAAGGCAATTGGAGGTGCGAGGAAGAAGAAGTTCAAGAACAAGGGCAAGGGCAAGTTGACAGTGGCTTCTAGGAAGCCAAAGGACAAATCTCGCGACATCTGCCTCAACTGCGGCAAGAGGGGTCACTGGAAACGTGACTGCCGAATGGGCAAAGGGCAGAGGGAGGATATCAAGGCTGGCAAGGCTATCGCCTCTGGTATGTTTGTTATTGAGATAAATATGAATACTTCTAGTTTTAAAAATTGGATTTTTGATTCTGGTTGTGGTGCTCATATTTGTACTGATGTGCAGGATCTGCAGGATAGCAGGGTGCTGGCATCGGGGGAGATGGATCTACGGGTCGGAAACGGAACACCAGTTGCTGTTTTGGCCGTAGGGACTTTTGTTTTAGAACTGCCCTCAGGGCATGTACTTAAACTTTTGAACTGTTATTTTTGTACCTAGTTTAACTAGGAATATTATATCTGTATCCTTGTTAACCCAGCAGGGTTACACTTTTGTATTTAGAAACACTGGGTGTTATTTATATAAAAATGATGCAGAAATTTGCACAGCTGTTGCAAATAACGGTCTTTATATTTTGAATATAAATGAATCTCCTAAAATGACAAACAAAAGGCTCAAAAGGAGTAATCTAAAAGATGAAGCTTATATGTGGCATTGTCGTCTAGGACACATCAACAAGACTCGCATATCCACACTTTCGAAGAGTGGGTACTTGGACGAATTTGATCCCAATTCATATGACGTCTGCGAATCTTGTCTTTTAGGCAAAATGCCTAAATCACCTTTTAGCGGTAAAGGTGAACGTGCCACAGAACTGTTGGCTCTCGTTCATACTGACGTATGCGGGCCCATGTCTAGCCAGGCTAGAGGTGGATTTCACTACTTCGTAACCTTCACAGATGATGCATCTCGTTACGGTTATGTGTATCTTATGAGACACAAGTCGGAAACTTTTGAGAAATTCAAAGAGTTTCGACACGAAGTGGAGAAACAAACAGGAAGAGTATTAAGACATTACGGTCAGACCGTGGTGGCGAATACTTAAGTTATGAGTTTCAAGATTACTTGAAAGAATATGGTATTCTTTCACAGTGGACTCCTCCTGGAACACCGCAATTAAACGGTGTGTCCGAACGGAGAAACCGCACCTTGTTGGACATGGTAAGGTCAATGATGAGTCGCACTGAGCTACCAATATCCTTCTGGGGATACGCATTAAACAGTGCTATACTTATTTTGAATAAGGTACCGTCGAAGTCTGTTGAACAGACTCCATATGAGATATGGACAGGAAGGAAACCAGGTTTCTCTTTCCTGAAGATTTGGGGATGCTGGGCATATGTTAAACGTTTGGAAGGTACCAAACTTGAACCCAAATCTGATAAATGCCTTTTCGTAGGATATCCTAGGGAAACCAAAGGATATTACTTCTATCACCCACAAGAGAACAAAGTATTTGTTGCTCTACAAGCATTTTTCCTTGAGAAGGATTTTATAAATGCAGTGGTAAGTGGGAGGAAAGTAGAACTCGATGAAGATCGTAGTGATACTGTTCCTGGCAATGAATCAACGACGGAACAAGAACAGACCGTCCGGGATGAGTCTGTACCACAAACTTCACATACACAAGGACCGCGTAGGTCGGAGAGAGTCAGAACAGTACCTGAGAGGTATGGGTTCCTGATCTCACCTCATGTAGATATTAATCTTATTGAGGATAATGAGCCGGCTACGTATGAGGAAGCGATACAAAATATCGATTCCGCTTTATGGCAAGAAGCCATGAAGTCCGAGATGGATTCCATGTACGCCAACCAAGTTTGGACACTGGTTGATGCACCAGAAGGCGTAAAGCCTATTGGATGCAGATGGATCTTCAAGAAGAAGACCGACATGGATGGCAACGTACAAACGTACACAAAGCTAGGCTTGTAGCGAAGGGGTATCGTCAACAATATGGTATTGATTATGACGAAACCTTCTCACCCGTTGCCATGATTAAATCCATTCGGATAATGCTTGCAATAGCTGCATATTTCGATTACGAGATATGGCAGATGGACGTTAAAACCGCTTTCCTTAACGGAAACCTTTTGGAGGATGTTTATATGCAACAGCCTGACGGTTTTATCGTACCTAGACTTGCAAACAAGGTTTGTAAGTTAAATCGATCCATTTATGGATTGAAGCAAGCATCACGGTCATGGAATCAGCGTTTTGATGAGATCATAAAAGAATATGATTTCGTGCAAAACGCAGATGACCCTTGTGTATACAAGAAGGTTAGTGGGAGAGCACTTACTTTTATTGTCCTTTATGTCGACGACGTATTGCTTATAGGCAATGACATTCCCATGCTAACGTCGGTGAAAGCTTGGCTTTCATTAAAATTCTCCATGAAAGATCTGGGAGAAGCAGCCTTTATTCTTGGAATAAAGATCTACCGGGATAGATCTAGAAAGCTGCTTGGACTCTCCCAGAGTACATACATTGATAAAGTGTTGAAGCGATTCAACATGGAACAATCCAAGAGGGGATTGGTTCCAATGGTACGTGGTACCTCTCTGTCTAAGGACATGTGTCCTAAGACTCAGGAAGAGAGAGACAACATGAGTCGGATACCGTTCGCCTCGGCAGTCGGATCGATCATGTATGCCATGATATGTACACGACCTGATGTCTCATATGCTTTGAGCATGTGCAGTCGCTATCAGGCCGATCCAGGTGAAGGTCACTGGATAGCAGTTAAGAATATCCTTAAGTATCTTAAACGAACTAAGGATGCTTTCTTAATTTATGGAGGTGGAGAACTTGCGGTATCTGGGTATACCGATGCAAGTTTCCAAACCGACAAGGATGACTACAAGTCGCAATCCGGGTACATTTTTGTTTGAATAACGGAGCAGTGAGCTGGAAATCTTCCAAGCAAGATACTGTTGCCGATTCAACAACAGAAGCGGAGTACATCGCTGCATCTGAAGCAGCAAAGGAGGCAGTTTGGATCCGAAAGTTCCTAATCGGATTAGGAGTAGTTCCGTTAGCAGCTGAGCCCGTTCCATTGTATTGTGACAATAACGGGGCTATAGCACAGGCTAAGGAACCAAGGTCTCATCAACGGTCCAAGCATGTTCTTCGACGTTACCATCTGATTCGGGAGATTATACATCGTGGCGATGTAAAGGTCGAGAAGGTCACATCAGATGACAACATTGCAGATCCGCTGACGAAGGCTGTTCTTCAGCAAGTTTTTGAACGACACATACATAGTTCGGGTATTAGATGCTTGAGTGACTGGCTATAGGCCAAGTGGGAGATTGTTAGACATTATGTCCCATAGCGTCACTGTTTGTAAATGATATTGTATATTGTACAAAATTAACTATGTGATAATGAAATTGCCTTTTGCCGTTTTGTAATATTATTTACTTTGATATATAAATGGCGAAAGTCCATATGATTATACCGGATTGAGATGATATGAGACAGTATCAATCCATAAAGGTATAATCATTAAATATCCCTAGTCGGAGTATTATCGAGATCGGACATCGATAATGCGGAATAGACTAGTATTGCGCTTGTGCACGTTGTGAGGGCACAACGGCATAGTTCTCATATATTTAAGTATTGGATACTTATGCAAGTGCGATAGGAGGTTGTGTTTTACCGATGGTCAAGGTGGGGGCCCACATGACACATGTCATATTATGCATTATTTAATTCTAATGCATTGCATGGAGATAGTGTACAATGCACTCAATGGTTTTGCATGGAAATTGAGTGTTTGACACTCTAAGCCATTGCAATGATTTTGTGTCATAAGTTTATTATTAATTTAATAAATATATGGCATAAATATAAATTGATTTTTTGTAACAAAAATCATTCAACTCTCCTCTCTCTCACATTGCCGAAACTACATGCAGTTTTGGGCTCTCCATTTCTTCTTCATTTTTGTGGCAAGATTTGAAGAAGTTGTGCATTCAAAATCACAACAAAGGCTAGAACCTTCAAGGGATCATACATAGGTGATATGGAAACTAATCCTTGAGCTTGGGAGGATCAAACAAAGCTTGGAGCTGCACTTTCCCACCTTGGCCGAATTCATCACTGCACAAAGGAGAAGTTTTCATTTCATCAACGCATCCGCATTCCGATTTTTATGAGTATGATTCCGCCATACTTCAATATTGTTCATTCATTTATATATATATTTTGTTTGCTCTTGTTGATCTTGGGGCTTGGTAATAGAAACCAACATAAATGGCCCAACAAGCCCATACCTCATGACAAAAAGTCCAACTGAATCCAAATGACAATGGTTCTAAACATAAAGGAATAGTTTCTATTGGTCCTACAACTACAGTTCATGCGCGGGTTTACAGGGGTATATACAAAGGCTCTCGTCGATGAAGTGTTGCCACAACTAGGTCTCCCCACTCAAGGGTCTGAGCGACCAAGTGAGCGCACCTTTTTTATACACTAAGGTACGTGCCAACGAGTTATGGTGCGTGACTGACTATCAAATGGATTTCTCATTGTAGATTCCCAGAGGGAGGGCGGAGTGAACTCTCTTAAAAACCCAAGCCTCTTAGGCTCTTATCGCTTGGTGATATGAATAAACAACGAGTCCTCCAAATTAGTCCATCACAGCAGGCTACGAGTAGATGATTATCTAGGTGCCTTCACAGCTTTTCCTTATTGAAAGGTAGTGAATGAAGGAAGACATCAAACCATTACCTAGCCTTAAAAAGTGCCTTTGATTAAACCCTTTTCAATCCACGGTAAACACAGTTAACTAAAGCACAAATCACAATCATTATAAGACATTATTTCGGGGCCAATTCTCTAATCCCCAATGGAGTCGCCAGACTGTAGGACACAGAAATCGGCGATGCTGTTCCAGGGTCGCGGCCTAGTTAGGAGTACGGAATAGCTCGCGGGGAACTAAACCGGAGAAATAACATGGAGTCGCCACCCGGTGTGAACCGGGACAAAGATTTAAGGCCGCACTCACCCCTCGCAAGGGAAGACCTCAAACCTATTGGGTTCGGAATGGTCCTTTACTTATGCCACTTGTAATGATGTGATTTGTGGAGAAGGCCGTGTGTCTAGGTTTTGTGAGGGAGGGCTGCCGAATGAGTGAATGAGAGAGTTTAGGGTTTATTATTTCTTTTTGTGTTTTTCGTGAGAATGAGCCAGGGTTAGAAAAATGGGGTTAAGGGTTCTTTTTATAGGCAAATGGATGGGTTTACCTTGTGTGAATAGAGAAAGGATTTGTGTATTAATGGGGATATATTTTAATTAGGAATGTCTTTGAATTTGATTTGATTTTTTCTCTTTTGATGGGGATATGATTTTATTTGTATCTTTTAATTAGGGAATGTATTTTAAGTGGATTAGGAAAGTATTTGATGAGATTTGTTTAATTTAGGAAGGGGATTTATTTAATTTTGGAATGAGATTTAATTTAATTTAATTGGATTTAATTTAATTTAATTTAATTTATGTTTTAAATATATTTTAATTATTGTTGGATGTGATTTAATGGGCTCGGGCTAGGTGGGCGTGTGGCTTTGGTTTTGGGCTAAAGATGTGTTTTAAAACGGAGGTCCAAAAAGCGAACCCGCAGCTACTCCAGCGAATTAAATCCAACAATGTGTCAATTCTTGACCATTTCCTTCTGACGTCCATTTCCCGTGGCTTCTACAATTAAAGAGGTAGTGTCTTCATACGAGACTCATAATCGAGACTTACATGCAAATATGCAGTGCCTACATTTATTCAGAACAGTTTCCTAAGAATGCATACTTGAGATGGTTTGGAAGTAGCTTTAGCTCCAGCTGCGGTGGTTCTTCAATCGAGGGCTTGATTCGGTCCTTTTTCGATAATTCCAGACTTTCCACCAGTGGTGTTGATTTGAAGAAAAATGGCTTGTCAAGATAGTTGATACATTCTAGAATTTCAGCATCTAGCTCACTGTTAGTCATGTTGGTGATTCAAGCTTCAAGTTTATCCGTTGGAGGTGGCATTGCATCAGTATCCTGGATGATACTATCAACAACATCAATTCTGAAACATTCCTCCTCCTTTTCATCGCTCGGGAATTTCGTGGCTTTGAAAATATTTAAGGTAACTTTTTGGTCCTGCACTTTCATGGTTAGTTCTCCTTTTTGAACATCAATAACAGTTCGACCTATATCCAAGAATGGTCTCCCCAAGATGATAGGCACATCTTTGTCTTCTTCCATGTCAAGGATAATGAATTCTGCTGGGAGAACGAGTTTGTCGACTTTGACCAGCACATCTTCAACTACACCTCTTGGAAATGCGAGTGTTCTATCAGCAAGTTTCAAAGAGACTAAGGTGGGCATTGCTTCTCCAATTTATAGTTTCTTGAAAATCGAAAAAGGCATAAAATTAACATTTGTACCTAAATCACATAAAACTTTGCCGATATAATGTTCTCCAATGGTGCACGGGATAGTGAAACTGCCAGGATCTTTCAACTTTGGGGGAAGTTTCCTCTGAATGATGGCGCTGCATTCTTCTATCAATGCTACAGTCTCGTAAACTCCCAATCTCCGTTTTCGTGAAAGAATATCTTTCATGAATTTGACATAGCTGGGCATTTCTTCTAATGCTTTTGCAAATGAGATGTTGATATGCAGTTTTTTGAAGACCTCCATGAATCGAGCAAACTGCTTGTCCAATTTACTTTTCTAAAGAAGTTGTGGAAATGGTGGAGGTGGATTGATTCTTTCTTGATTTTTTTCTTCCTTTGCTTCTTTTTCCTCCATCTGTGGAACTGCTTCTTTTGGAACTTCCTCAGTGGATGTCTTGATTCCAACATCTTTGTTGATTTCAGTACTATTTTTCAAAGTGATGGCTTGACATTGCTCATTCCCTCGGTTCCTTGGATTTGGTTATGTGTTACTAGGAAGGTTACCTGGTGGTCTGTAACTTTGAGCATTGGACAGTTGTCCAATTTGATTCTCCAGTGCTTTAATAGAAGCTGATTGGCTCTCAAACATAGCATCATATTTTTTTAACTGAGCTAGCACTTCTACTATTCCTATTATTTTTCATGCTCATGGCCTTTGCTTTGTTGTTGGAATCTAGGTGGTGGATAGTTCTTTTGCCCTGAATTGTTGCTCCATGCGAAATTGGGATGATTCCTCCATCCTAGGTTGTAGGTGTTGGAATAAGGATTGTTCCTCTGTCTGTTGAAATTGTTGACATAACTCACCATCTCTTCTTGTTGGTTTGGCTCTGATACTCCATATGGTGAACTTGTGGATCCAATATTACCTTGCATGCTAAGAGTTTCCATGAATTTGCATATCTGATCTAGCTTGGCATTCACTGCTGTGTTGGCTCCAACTTCATAAATTCCAGCAACTCTTTGGATCATGCTCCTTTCTGTTGGCCACAATTAATTGTTGTTGGCCATTTCTTCAATTAGATCCCAGGCCTAATCTTCTCCTTTTGCATTAAAGCTCCTCCAGCAGCGGCATCAATTGTGGTTCTCATTATTCCAGAAAATCCATTATAGAAGGTCTGGACTTGTAGCCACTTTGCAATCTCATGGTGAGGACATTTTCTGAGTAAATCTTTGTACCTTTCCCAAGCTTCACATAGGGATTCTGAGTCTTGTTGTACAAAGGATGTGATGTCATTCCTCAGCTTTGCAGTTCTGGCTGGTGGAAAATACTTTGCAAGGAATTTGGTGGCTAGAGTGTTCCAAGTTGTGATGGAACCTGCTGGTAATAAATGTAGCCAAACCTTAGCTCTGTCTTTCAAGGAATATGGAAAAACACGCAGTCTTATTGCTTCTTCAACTACTCGGTTGTAATTGAAAGTGTCGCAAACTTCCAGGAAGTTGCTGATGTGAGCATTAGGATCTTCAGTTGCATTATCCCCAAACTAAACTGACTGCTGAATCATCTGAATGCATGTTTTGATGTCACACACATTTGCTGGTAACGGAGGAAGTACAATACATGAAATGAAGCTGTCAACCACCAGAATAGTTCTTTCTCGAACGGGAATTGGTGGTGCAACCTCCAAAGGTTCAGGTTCCATGTTGAAAAGCGCATGTATCGTTCAACTAGTATGAAAAGTATTGATCCTACGAGGACTTAATACCTAAGCTATTAATTAATGAAACCAAATTTTTACAAGTATCTAATGGATTGGTTGTTTGTTTCGATGGTGACTTTAAATTTAAAACAAGTAAAAACAGTGCGAAAGTAATTTGAATAAAATTCAAGATTATTAAATTGTCAAGGATTGTGAATCTTTCCAATATCCTTTAAAGATGAAGTGGTTATCTCATGTTTATGAAATATATTAGTTTACTAACATGGAACACGAAATTATGCAAAAGTCTATGTCGATGGTCAGATGTAAATACCCAGTGTAACCCAATTAATCATATGTCTATGTCAACCAAGTTACATGAATTCATTAAAATTAAGTTCCAATTGTGGCTACCCCCACCCGACAGATATATGTCTATCATGTAAGGAAATCTATTAAAGGGTTATCTATCCTCAAGGAAGATCGTGGGCTATTAAGTGTAAGGCTGAAACCTAAAATTCCTTTGTCAAGTTTATTTTAAGTTTACCAGATCAATCTTATTAATGGACAGTTAACAAGAAGCATTAAACTTAAGACTTAATAAATAAATCTTTATATTACACAAATTATAAAATAACCTCTTATAAATGGTGATATTGGAATTCATCACAACCCCATAACGAGTTTAGCTACGACACATATTTACGGCTAATAAAAACTTAAATAAAGTAATTGACATAAATTAAATGCTGGAAAGTAAAGGCAGAAAAATAAATACTGAAAAGTAAATGCTGGAAATTAAAAATGTAAAAGTACAATAAAAGAAAATGCTGAGGTTAAAGGATCCATTTTTATCACTACTATTTTAGATATCTCCTTTATTACAATAAATTAACTTTGCGTGATTTTACCAACCTGCCATATAGACGGTATCATGATTAAGTCAAATTTATAATTAAATACCAACTGACCAATCAGGCGGTATCCAGTTTAGTCAGGTTAAAACCAATTTTAATAATTACCAACAAGGGGGAGTTACCTCCTCATTACTAAAAAGTAAAAACTGAAAAAGTAAAGAAAGAAAAGTGCAGTGCGTAAAAGTAAATTGCATAAAGTAAAGACTGAAAAGTAAAGAAAATAAAGTGCAAATGTGAAAATTAATTACTGAAAGTTGTAAATACACAAACAAGATACAATCTTCTTAGTATTCTTAAGGAATTACATAGAAGAAGGTATTAATTGAATTCTAAAATTTGGCCTCTATTTATAGGAAAATATTTCCTCCGCGCGTAGAGACGCGCAAGATTGTTCACGCGTCGCGACGCGCCGTTGATGAAGGACGCGTGTCACGCGGCTTCCAGAGATGGTTACACGTAAAAGGCTGAATGATTATCTCAATAATTATGTTGACGTGGCGCTGACTAAATTATTATGTTGATGTCATTGATGACGTGGCGATGATGATTGTCGGCAGCATGTGATGATGACACGTGTCTGGCGCATGTTAGCATGATTTGCTGTGATGTTGACACGTGGCTGGCGCATTTTAGCAATGTAAACTCCTCTGATGATGACACGTGTCCGACGCACGTTAGCAATACCCAGTGCAGGTTAGCCATCGCGACACACAAATGACAGTTTTGCCCTTTTTGTCTGTTTTTCACTGTTTTGGGAAATGGTGATCTATTTACCACTCATCAAGGACTGGGGGGACGGCGATACGTAACGCCCCCAGATCCTAGTTCAGGACTATGGATGACAGATGCCCCGAAATCATGGTTTCAGAGCTTGGGTGGTAGCATAGATCTGCACCCCAAGTTCTAGTTTGTGGTTTGGGGGACGGCGATACGTAACGCCCCAATACCACCAGATTCAGGGACATTAGTGGCATGTTTTGGGGGACAACGATACGTAACGCCCCAAAGTCATGGATTTGCATTGCTAGCTCCAGTTAGGCGTATGAGGGGACGGTGATACGTAACGCCCTCATATGTCAAGGTTTTCAGATACATACCAGTTTACAGATAACAGATTTCCAGAAAATTGTTTTCCAGATCAGATTTTCAGAAAATAGAGTTTTATTAACAGAACTTTTAGAAAGAAATGATTTTTACAAGAGAATACAGTTTTAAGAATGAGATTACAGATTTCAGATATATTTTCCATGTAAACTTTCAAACCCAGTTTTATAATCAGTTTTCAGACAAGATTTATAGAAAACCAGTTTGTGACAAGCATAGATAGAAAAAGTTTTCTAGTTTGAGATACATGTTCAAATTGTTGCATGAGAATATATTATTTATAGCATATGTAAATGAATAAAAGTGTTATGTTACATAATGAATTTTGATTATGTTATATATGTATTATGTGATTATGATGCATGAGTTCAGATATGTATTATGTGATTATGATGCATGAGTTCAGATATGTATTATGTGATTATGATGCATGAGTTCAAATATGTATTATGTAATTATGATGCATGAGTTCAGACACAAGGTAAGTAGTATAAGAAGCATATATAAGACCTTGCATGTATGATGGATTGCGTATGTATGAGATGTGCGATGTTCATAGGTAACAGGTAAAGGAAAGGTTGTTACAAAGAAAGTTTTCAAAAGAAGTTATAAGCGTATGTATGAATTTATAGCTTATAAGGATGACAAGTCAACTAAGAGTTATGTTATAGAATGGAATGATTAATTCTGAATTATACATGTCGGATAAACGAATAAGACACGACTTAGCAAATGTTGTTTTTAGAACGTGAATATAAGATGATAGACCAGACAGTGGTAAGTTAAGGTAAAAGTTAAGGAAGTTAGAAAATTTCAGATCTAAGATAAGTAAACAAGGGCAAAGCAAAGATAATAAATATACGGAATTGGCATAAGTAAATACAAACTTGAGGTAGAGATCAGACATTAGTAAGATTTCATGATAAATTTTAGTATACGGGTTATGAGTAAAGAAAAATAATTAACTTATCAATCTGAGGATTTCTTTTCCAAATGTGACTAAAGCAATGATATAAGTTAAGTTTTAAAAAATATTAGAATTTTTATTATTAGAATGCATGCATGGTTACTTACTAAGTCTTATGACTCACACCACAATAGTTTGTTAGTTTTGCAGGTCAGTAGCAGTCATACTAAGCCAGCATGACATCAGTGAAGACTTTGGAAACAAAGGATCGCCCCAATTGCAGTCAAGAGAGTCATTGAGTCCTGGGTCAAGTTATGGGTCCTCACGACCCCTTGCAGGGGGGAGTTACCTCATTATTACAAAAAAGTAAAAACTGAAAAAGTAAAGAAAGAAAAGTATTGTGCCTAAAAGTAAATTGCAGAAAGTAAAGACTGAAAAGTAAAGAAAATAAAGTGCAAATGCGAAAATTAATTACTGAAAGCTGTAAATAAACAAACAAGATACAATCTTCTTAGTATTCTTAAGGAATTACATAGAAGAAGGTATTAATTGAATTCTGAAATTCGGCCTCTATTTATAGGAAAAATTTTCCTCAGCGCGTAGCGACGCGTAAGATTGTTCATGCGTCGCGACGCGCTATTGATGAAGGACGCGTGGCACGCGGCTTTTGGAGATGGTGACATGTGGCAGGCTGAATGAATATCTCAATAATTATGCTGACGTGGTGCTGACTGAATTATTATGCTGACATCATTGATGACATGGCGATGATGATTGTCGGCAGTATGTGATGATGACACGTGTCCGGCGCATGTTAGCATGATTTACTGTGATGTTGACACATGGCAGGCGCATATTAGCAATGCAAACTCCTCTGATGATGTCATGTGTTTGGTGCACGTTAGCAATACCCAGCGCGATGCGCGAATGATAGTTTTGCCCTTTTTGTCTGTTTTTCACTGTTTTGGCCCTGATTTGATTCCATAGAGTCTTGAAACTTTATTTATCTTCAAAAAAACATAAAACACATCAAAATATTCATAAAAATCAAGAAACTATACAAAATATTAAGTCAAATGAGTAGAAATAGTGATCTATTTACCACTCATCAAGGACTGGGGGGACGGCGATACGTAACGCCCCCAGATCCTAGTTCAGGACTAAGGATGACAGATGCCCCGAAATCCTGGTTTCAGAGATTGGGTGGTAGCATAGATCCGCACCCCAGTTCTAGTTTGTGGCTTGGGGGACGGCGATACGTAACGCCCCAAGACCACCAGATTCAGGGACAGTAGTGGCATGCTTTGGGGGACGGCGATACGTAACGCCCCAAAGTCATGGATTTGCACTGCTAGCTCCAGTTAGGCATATGGGGGGACGGCGATACGTAACACCCTCATACGTCAAGGTTTTCAGATACAGACCATTTTACAGATAACAAATTTCTAGAAAATAGTTTTCCAGATCATATTTTCAGAAAATAGAGTTTTATTAACAGAACTTTTAGAAAGAAATGATTTTTACAAGAGAATACAGTTTTGAGAATGAGATTTCATATTTCAGATATATTTTCCATGTAAACTTTCGAACCAGTTTTATAATCAGTTTTCAGACAAAATTTATACAAAACCATTTTTCAAGTAAGTTTACAGAGATTTGGTTTTTAGAAGCGTTTTCCAATTTTAGTTTGGAATTTAGTTTTCAGAAATGACTTCCTGATTTCAGTTTTCAATTCTAGTTTGAGATTCAGATTGTGACAAGTATAGATAGAAAGATTTTTCTAGTTTGAGATACATGTTCAAATTGTTGCATGAGAATATATTATTTATAGCATATGTAAATGAATAAAAGTGTTATGTTACATAATGAATTTTGATTATGTTATATATGTATTATGTGATTATGATGCATGAGTTCAGATATGTATTATATGATTATGATGCATGAGTTCAGATATATATTATGTGATTATGATGCATGAGTTCAAATACGTATTATGTAATTATGATGTATGAGTTCAGACACATGGTAAGTAGTATAAGAAGCATATATAAGACCTTGCATGTATGATGGATTGTGTATCTACGAGATGTGCGATGTTCATAGGTAATAGGTAAATGAAAGGTTTGTTGGGTTTTCTAGGTCAAACCAAGATCAATTAAGCAAGAAATCAAGTGAATACAACAAAGTAAGAATGCAAAAAATACTCACTTTGATAGGATTTTGGATGCGTTGAACACAAAAAATTTCTTCCTTGATGAATTCGGCCAAGCCCTTTGTGTTGATCTTCAAGCTCCAAGCTTTGAGTGTTGATTCCAAGCTCAAGGATTGGTTTCCTTATCACCTTTGAATGACTCCTTGTGTGTGCTAGCATTTTTTATTTTTGAATAAAAAATTCAAAGGAGATGAACCCTAGGTTCATGCCCAAAATGGACAGAAAATGATAAGGCCATTCGGCCATGGAGAAGAAAAGAGAGAGAATGAATATTGTGTTGTGTAATCCAATTACCAAATTGAAAGTCATATACCAAATAATAATAAAATGGTAAAATGTCTTTCAATCCATCACACTTGTGTGTTTTACACACAATCACCTACCAACAACTTCCATCAACTTAAAGTGACAAAGTTGACTAGTGATGTGACTTGTGGGCCCCACTTGATTCAAAATCCGAGTGGGCCCGCAACACATCGCGGGCTCGGGTTCACTAATTCGGAATTAACGAATTTTCAGTTGCGACGTAAATAAATCAAATTTAATTAAATAATTATGCCTAGCAAAATTACTATTCACATCGCTCGCGAATTAATTCTAAATTAATTCGTTTGCCCGAATTAAAATCCAATTTTAATTCCGCGTCGAAATCTAATTTCGTTTAGTATATCGAATATATTATTTATCGATTAATTCCAAATTAATCGTTCTCTCTCTTCATATAGTATTTTATCCTAGATAAAATCTCTCCGTAATTAATCCTAGATTAATTTTCTCTCTCATCTAATTAATCCCAGATTAATTATGTCTGAGTCATACGTCATCGGTGAATCTTCGAGAAGCGACCCATGAGACCCCTGGATATATTGGCAGTAAATCCGGTCGTCGGACTATCCGAACACGTACGTACCTACTACTACGTTTTTACCGATTTACGAGACATGGTTGGCTTCTAGCAAAGCACCGTGCCTACCCAATTCTCCAGAATTATTCTTAAAGGAATATGTAATCTGTGTCAGGCGTAGTATACGAAGTATTGCGTATTGCGATCCAGTATCGGATGTCACAGGCAAGGCCTAGGGCAGGAATTGTGTCTGCCCCGTACGAAGCATATATCGGATCTCTGGTAACTAGTCTCTATAATCAGATAAACATGACCTAGTCATATTATCCCGATGACTGCAGTACTAAAGAGTATTAGTTCTGTATCATGTGTGATCATCATCTCCATATGACTGGAGTGATACTTCCGTCTTGATCACACCCAATACACTACGATTCTCAATATACCCAGAAGAGGTGTAGACAGAACCTGTTAAAGCCCTGGACGACCAAAACCAAAGTATATTGATTGTCGCAAGTATTAGCGATGCAACTCTCAGGTTAAGACCAAATACACCTACCCTGAGTCAAACTTCCATAGACACATAGTCATACTACCAATGGAATTTCAAGGGGTCTATCCAGAGCGAAGCTGTTTCCGTACCATCGGTAAACACAACCTCCTATTACACTTGCATGAGTATCCAATACCCAAATATATGAGAACTATGTTGTTATGCTCTCACAACGCGCACAAGTGCAATACTAGTCTATTCCGTATTATCGATCTCCAATCTCGATAATACTACGACTAGGGATATTTTAATGATTAAACCTTAATGGATTAATACTGTCTCATATCTTATTAATTCGGAACTAATCATATGGACTTTTATCATTTATATATCCCGGTAATCTAATTACAAATGATAAAAGAGCAATTTCCTTTGTCACATAGTTAATTTGTACAACAACACCATGTTCTGTACAAATAATGATGCTATGGGTCATAATTGTCCAACAATCTCCCACTTGGCCTATAGCCAATCACTCAAGTTTCCTACACCTGAACTATGCACGGGTCGCTCAAACTTCTGCTGAGAAACAACTTTCGTCAGCGGATTTTCAAGGTTATCATCTGATGCGATTTATACGATCATCACATCGCCACGATGCATGATCCCACGAATCAGTTGAAACCATTTAAAGTACATACTTGGATTGTTGATGAGACCATTAATTCTTTAGCCTGCGCTGAGGCCTCTCTGAGCTGTTAACAGAACTATACCAAATCTGATTAGGATTATATAGATCCAAAATGCTTCTTTTGCTGACTTAGTTGCAGCAATATTCCACTTTTGTTGTTTATTCGGCAACAATATCTTGCTTGGAAGATTTCCAGCTCACTGTTCTGTTATTCAAACTATATAGTACCCTTATTGCGACTTACAGTCGTCTTTGTCGGTTTGGAAACTTGCAACGGTGAACCCAGTAGCTTAAAGTTCTCATTCTCCATAGCTTAAGAAGACATCCTTAGTTCCTCTAAGATACTTAAGGATGTTTTTAACATCAATCCATCACTTGGAAAGTGCAACAACTTTTAGATCTATCCCAGTAGATCCTTATTCCTAGAATAAAGGTTGTTTCTCCCAAGTATTCTATGGAGAATTTTCATGAAAGCCAAGCTTTCACCGATTGTATTATGGGAATGTCATTTCCAAGGAATGATATGTCATCATTTTATAGGACAATCATTGTCAGTGCGCTCCCACTAACCTCCTTATATACACAAGAATCATATTCATTTTGAATTAAATCATATACCATTATGATTACATCAAAACGATAGTTCCAAGAACTCAATGCTTGCTTCAATCCATAAATGGATCGAATTAACTTGCAAACCTTGTTTGCTTGTTTTGGTATGACAAATCCGTCAGGATGTTGTAAACATCCTCCAAAAGGTTTTCGTTGAAGGAAAGCAGTTTTGATGATCAGCTGCCATATTTCATAAATGAAACATGCAGCATTAGCAAGCATTATCCAAATGGATTTAATCATGGCAACAAATAAAAGGTTTCGTCGTAATCAACACAATATTGATAACGATATCTTCTTGCTACAAGCATAGCTTTGTACGTTTGTTTGTTGCCATCTATGTATGTCTTCCTTGAAGACTCATATAGTACCAATAGGTAAAATGCCTTCCGGTACAACAACCAGTATCCAAACTTGGTTGGTATACATGGAATCCATTTCGGACATCATGGCACTTTTCCATAATAGGAGTCGATACCTTGTATCACTTCCTCATACGTAGCCAGTTCGTATTCCTTAATAAGATTGACATCTTTACGAGGTGAGATCAGAAACTCATACCTCCCAGGTTATTTTCTGACTCTCTTCGACTTACGCGGTTCTTGTGTATTCGAAGATTATGGTACAGTTTCATCCATGTTGAACTGTTTGTGTTCCATGAGGACTGGGTGCTTGGAACAGTATTACTCCGATTTCCATCGAGTTTTACTTTCCTCTCACTTTCCACTGCATATAGGTATTCCTCTTAAGAAAACCACATGGAGAGCAACAATTACATTGTTCTTTTGTGAGTTGTATAAGTATTATACTTTGGTTTCCCTAGGATAACCAATTACAAATTAGGCACTTATCCGATTTGGGTTCTAGTTTGGTATCATCCAAACATATGCCCAACATACCCAAATCTACAGGAATGAGAAAACCCGGTTTCTTTCCTGTTCATATCTAATATGAAATCTGTCTAACAGATTTTCATGGAACCTTATTTAAAATAAGTATTGCATTGTTTAATGCGTACCCCTAGAAGGAAAATGGTAGCTCAGAGCGACTCATAATTAACCTTACTATGTCCAACAAGGTTCGGTTTCTTTGTCCGGACACATCGTCAAAATGAGGTGTTCCGAGAGGAGTCCTTTATGAAAGAATACTATACTCTTTCAAATAATTGAGAAACTTATTGCTTAAGTATTTTCATCACGGTCCAATCGTGATGTTTTAATACTCTTGCCGGTCTGTTTTTATACTTCGTGTCGAAACTCTTTGAATTTATCAAAAGTTTCCGATTTATGTTTCACAAGAAACACATAACCATAACGCGATGCCACATCCGTAAAGGTTTTGAAGTATTCATGTCCACCTCTAGCCTAGCTAGACATGGGCCCACATAAGTCACTATGAACGAGGGCTAACAGATCAGTGGCACTTGTTTTTTTACCAAGTAAAAGGTGTTTTATGCAGTTTGCCTAATAAACTATATTCGTAGACATCATTTGATTAGAATCAAATCCGTCCTAGTACCCACTCTTCGAAAGTGTGGATATACGAGTCTTGTTAATGTGTCTCAGACAGCAATGCCACAAATAAGTCTAATCTGATTAAATCAGTTTGAGCTATTTGTTTGTCATGTTATACATTTGAGATTCATTTATATTCAAAACATAAATACTGTTATTCACATCTAATGTGTTTATCTCAATATCATCTTTATAAAATAAAACACTTAGTGTTCTAGAATATAAGGGTATACCCGCAACAGGTTAAACTTAGATATAGAGATAATATTTCTAGTCAAACTATGTACATTATAACAATTTCCCAATTTAGGTACATGCCAAAAGGTAGTTTCTAAACTTAGGTTTCTATGGTTAAAACAGCGACTCTCGTCCCGTTTTCGACTCGCAAATCGACCTCAACTAAAGTCAGTATCATGCTCATCAGTAGATTCTGCACATCAGTACATATTTATATACATCACTTAGTATCAAAAATCTAATTTTGAAACAGTAGTGAACATGTTTATGACAAACATACTTGAAGTCGGAGCCTTGCCCCGCCTTCACTTCCTTCATGTTTTCCATGTCCATACGGCAGTCACGCATCCAGTGACCCCATTTGCCATAGTTTAGGCAGACATCTTGGGATATGTCATTTGTCTTCCTAGAAGACTGTGACAATTTTGCCTTTTCCCTTTTCCACACCCTAGAAGCCTTCGGCCAAGCCTTGGCCTTCTGGGATGTCGAAGTAAGAGGCGCCTTGTGCTTCTTGCCCTTTTGCAAACTCTAACTTTGTCTCCTTGAGCATCACCATTAACTCTCCAAGAGTTTTCTATTACAATTAGTACTTCTAAGATCTAAGGATAGATCTATGAAGATCCTTCAATTTCAATATCATACTATAAGGATCTAATCCTTAGTTCTGACGAAGAAATTAAGGAGTCTTTCGGCAAACATAACGGATAGAGCACTAAAGTTATCATTACATGAATCTTCCAAAGATCATGTTCTACTATTTGCTCATCTCCGGGCTTAGGCGCGAGATGTCACTCTATCAAATAGAATAACTTCTCAGTTCTCAGGACTATCCTGAAGTTCTTTTCCCAATCTGAAAATTAAAGATGTTTAAAGACATTTTCTCTCAGGATTATGTTCTAAACGCTAATCTTTTAGTTATCTTGATTCCAATAGTCCAACTATCTAATCAACGATTTCGGGTACATTTGAATATAATGATCATTATAGTCTAACTATATAATCAACTATAATTTGATTAGTTAAATTCAAATATATTGATTACTATAATCCAATTATATAATCAACTATAAATGAATTAGTTTGAATATAGTCTAACTGTTAATTTTAAAACAACAATTAAATATTAGTCCAACTAATATATATATTCATGTAATGACGAAAAATGAAATTAGCGCGTATTGGCAAGTATCTAAACGAAATTGCAAATTTAATATTTGCCTCCCACTATTTTTCGGAGAGCCTCTAACCCTCTGTTGAGTACTCGGGAAACCTAGTTTCCTAATGGGCTAGGATCTCGTTAAATAACACACAACCTTGACTTTGGCCAACAAATTGTAAGATCAATTGGATCTCATCCAATTCCTAGATCCAGTAGGTGGACATCCAAGTCCAAAACATATACATAATATATGCCAATATATCCGATATATTTTCCTAACATTTTTTCCTCTGAATCAACTAAGCCATGGCTTTGGCACAACAAACTTAATGATTCCAGTTATGCGGGACCCATTGACTTTGGAAAGCTTCGTAATCGATGTCGATGGACAAGAAGTGATCTTGACTTTGGCCAACAAATCACAACTTGGACAAGACATGCGATATGGAACAAAGCCTTCATGATTCAAACACATCCACGATGGACAAAGGTCTTGACTTTGGCCAACAAACCAGTGCCAATCTTGGATCTTGAGAATGAATCATTCAATGGAAGGAAAGCGCTTAATATTTGTTGAGGGTTTTCGTGTAATTGGCAACCAATTAATTATCTTTGATTAGGTCTCATCATACACCCTTAAACATGCATTCTAAAAGCATAATAAGGCGCGATAAATAAATTAATAATGATATGCGGATGGATATTTAAAATATTTTGTTCCTAGAACAAATCTCTCTATTTCCTTTCTCCCGCTAGCACTATTCTTACTTCTACCCAATTACATAACACTTCTAAAGAAACCTCATTTACATTGAGGGGAATAGGTGAGAAGAGAAATACAAGGAGTCAAGAGGTAATAGGCTGGACACGCAGGTCCAATTTAATAAATTCAAAATTTATTACAATAATTTCCAAAATTGCCCTCACCCATCTAATATCCATCCGATATACATTATTCATACATCACATCCATGTATTCACACAAAGCATGTTATCACTCAATCTAATCCAATTAATTAATCTTTGATTAATGATCATCCAATGTTCAAACAACGATTTGATTTGCGCGAGTCCAACTCGTTTAAGAATAAGTACTCAAAGTACGAATTCTCGAATTATATCAAACTACAATATTTAATCCAATTTAATTTGTATTCAATACTAATTCTTTATTTAATTCCAAATTAAATAATTACACCTTTTAATGTGCCTTTACGACTTAGATTCTAAATCTAATCTTAACGGGTCTCAAAGCCCAATTAACATCCAATGTCAATTCAATTAAAGTCCAATGGGCTTTCAATTAATTTATAAGCCATGAACTTTGGCAACCAAAGCCCAATAAGGAATCACCCTTTGCTAAAAATCAATTTAGGCTCATTAGGCCCAATTAAATTATAAAAGGCCCAATTATCATATTTGAACTTTATGGAAGTGGTTTTAGGCCCAATTGGATCTAACCAATTATCCTAAACCAAACTTGGCCAAACCAAGCCCAATTAAGCCCAAATACGACATTTTTAGCCCAATTCCAAATTAAGCCCAATTAATTAAATTCTAATATTCTAAATTTCACAATTTAATTAATTAAAGTGTATAGCCATAATTAATTAGTTAAATTAATATTTCCAAAACACAAATTACACTAATTAATCATGCTTTAAACTTTTCAACACATGTCCAACATTATTGAATCAAAATCATCTTATTTTCATGCTCTTATGGTCACGACATTGAGGGATTTTTAAAATCGATTTCGATTTCAATCCAATTAAATCATAAATCAATTTATCTCAAGTCTTTAAACACATCTAATGGTCTTAAAAACAAAATCACCATGACCTAGGGTTTATCCATTACATTCGTCCAAGGCACTAAAATTGGGGAAAATTAATCCAATTAATTTTTCACAATTCCAACAATGTACAAATCCAATTTAACATCATCCAACCTCAACCAAATCATCAATTTGAAGAAATCATGCTCAAATCACAAAATCCCAAATTAAAGTTTAATAACCCTAAATTCAATTTCATGCTCAATTATGGCTCTGATACCATTGTTGGGTTTTCTAGGTCAAACCAAGATCAATTAAGCAAGAAATCAAGTGAATACAACAAAGTAAGAATGCGAAAAATACTCACTTTGAACGGATTTTGGATGCGTTGAACACAAAAAATTTCTTCCTTGATGAATTCGGCCAAGCCCTTTGTGTTGATCTTCAAGCTCCAAGCTTTGAGTGTTGATTTCAAGCTCAAGGATTGGTTTCCCTATCACCTTTGAATGACCCCTTGTGTGTGCTAGCACTTGTGATTTTTGAATCAAAAAATCAAAGGAGATGAACCTTAGGTTCACGCCCAAAATGGAGAGAAAATGAGAAGGCCATTCGGCCATGGAGAAGAAAAGAGAGAGAATGAATATTGTGTTGTGTAATCCAATTACCAAATTGAAAGTCATATACCAAATATTAATAAAATGGTAAAATGTCTTTCAATCCATCACACTTGTGTGTTTTACACACAATCACCTACCAATAACTTCCATCAACTTAAAGTGACAAAGTTGACTAGTGATGTGACTTGTGATGTGACTTGTGGGCCCCACTTGATTCAAAATCCGAGTGAGCCTGCAACACATCCCGAGCTCGGGTTCGCTAATTCCGAATTAACAAATTTTCCGTTGCGACGTAATTAAATCAAATTTAATTAAATAATAATGCCTAGCAAAATTACTATTCACGTCGCTCGCGAATTAATTCTAAATTAATTCGTTTGCCCGAATTAAAATCCAATTTTAATTCCGCGTCGAAATCTAATTTCGTTTAATATATCGAATATATTATTTTATCGATTAATTCCAAATTAATCGTTCTCTCTCTTCAAATAGTATTTTATCCTAGATAAAATCTCTCCGTAATTAATCCTAGATTAATTTTCTCTCACATCTAATTAATCCCAGATTAATTATGTCCGAGTCATACGTCATCGGTGAATATTCGGGAAGCGACCCATGAGATCCCTGGATATGTTGACAGTAAATCCGGTCGTCAGACTATCCGAACACGTACGTACCTAGTACTACGTTTTTACTGATTTACGAGACATGGTTGGCTTCTAGAAAAGCACCGTGCCTACCCAATTCTCCAGAAATATTCTTAAAGGAATATGTAATCTGTGTCAAGATTAGTATACGAAGTATTGCGTATTGCGATCCAGTATCGGATGTCACATGCAAGGCCTGGGGCAGGAATTGTGTCTGCCCCGTATGAAGCATATATCGGATCTCTGGTAAATAGTCTCTATAATCGAATAAACATGACCTATTCATATTATCCCGATGACTGCAGTATTAAAGAGTATTAGTTCCGTATCCTGCGTGATAATCATCTCCATACGAAGCATATATCGGATCTCTGGTAACTAGTCTCTATAATCGGATAAACATGACCTAGTCATGTTATCCCGATGACTGCAGTACTAAAGAGTACTAGTTCCGTATCCTACGTGATCATCGTCTCCCTATGACTAGAGTGATACTTCCATCTTGACATCACACCCAATACACTACAATTCTCAATATACCCAGAAGAGGCGTACACATAACCTGTTAAAACCCTAGACGACCAAAACCAAAGTATATTGATTGTCGCAAGTATTAGCGATGCAAGTCTCAGGTTAAGACCAAATACACCTACCCTGATTCGAACTTCCATAGACACATAGTCATACTACCAATGGAATTTCGAGGGGTCTATCCAGAGCGAAGCTGTTTCCATACCATCGGTAAACACAACCTCCTATTACACTTGCATGAGTATCCAATACCCAAATATATGAGAACTATGTTGTTATGCTCTCACAACGCGCACAAGTGCAATACTAGTCTATTCCGTATTATCGATCTCCAATCTCGATAATACTACGACTAGAGATATTTTAATGATTAAACCTTAATGGATTAATATTGTCTCATATCTTATTAATTCGGAACTAATCATATGGACTTTTATCATTTATATATCCCGGTAATCTAATTACAAATGATAAAAGAGCAATTTCCTTTGTCACATAGTTAATTTGTACAACAACACCATGTTCTGTACAAATAGTGATGATATGGGTCATTATTGTCCAATAAGGTTGTTACAAAAAAAGTTTTCAAAAGAAGGTAAAAGCGTATGTATGTATTTATAGCTTGTAAGGATGACAAGTCAACTAAGAGTTATGTTATAGAATGGAATGATTAATTCTGAATTATACATATCGGATAAACGAATAAGACAAGACTTAGCAAGTGTTGTTTTTAGAACGTGAATATAAGATGATAGACCAAACAGTGGTAAGTTAAGGTAAAAGTTAAGAAAGTTAGAAAATTTCAGATCTAAGATAAGTAAACAAGGGCAAAGCAAAGATAATAAATATAACGGAATTGGCATAAGTAAATACAAACTTGAGGTAGAGATCAGACATTAGTAAGATTTCACGATAAATTTTAGTATACGTGTTATAAGTAAAGAAAAATAATTAATTTATTAATCTGAGGATTTCTTTTCCAAATGTGATTAAAGCAATTATATAAGTTGAGTTTTAAATAATATTAGAATTTTTATTATTAGAATGCATGCATGGTTACTTACTGAGTCTTATGACTCACACCACAACAGTTTGTTAGTTTTGCAGGTCAGTAGTAGTCATACTAAGCCAGCAGGACATCAGTGAAGACTTTGGAAAGAGTGGATCGCCCCAATTGCAGTCATGAGAGTCATTGAGTCCTGGGTCAAGTTATGGGTCCTCATGACCCCTTGCATTTTTTTTGTACTTATGTTGCATATGTAAATGATTATGTAATAGTATAGTATTATTTTGAGTTATGGCTGGAAGCCAAGTGATTTACATTTTGTTTATTGAGATCTGGCATGAGGCCAAGATGATGGTTGCATATATTTTTAGTTTGCATAAACAGGTTCTCTCAGGGTGCTGGCTATAAGCCAGGTTGCATGATGTTCTGCATACATCATGCCGAAATTTCGTCAGAATCAGAGGCTTATGGAGGCAGGATTAGCCTGTCTCCTGCCGGTAACATCTTGGCTTAGTCGGGATGTTATAGTACTGGTCTCAACGGACTTTACTAACCGACTCGTGTTAGTAAATCTTGACCAGAAACTTTATTTAAGGATATACAACTTATAGTGTCGCTTCCCAATGTCAGTTACAAACTACGTTATAACTGCGCACTACATTACAAATCCTAGGGTCTTTGTCTAATATACATGTATCACTAAATCAGATTTAGTTTCAATCTAATCATAATTAGATATCTAAGCGTAATTAGATCGAATATGTATATAAAAGACAAGAGGTGCTACCATTAAATAAGTAATATTATGGAAAAATGCATTGTTCTTATTCATGAATCAGACATAAATACGATCTGGATTGGCACTCCGAGCACCAACCCTAACACCACTTACCTAAAATCTAAGGGTAAGAAATCCATGACAGCCTCGCTCAGTGATTCAGAAGGTGGCTATACTTCTGATGAGTCTCATAAGGATAATAGCAACTTTACGACCTTTACTGTTAATGTGACTTGTGAGAGAGAGGAAAATGTTAGGGATGAAGATACTAGATCAGATTTCTCTCACGATGAGTTAGTTGATGAGGATAGTCTTCAGATAGCCTATACTGAACTATTCAATAAGAGTTTAGCTATTAAGAAGACGAACATAGAGGTCAATAAGAGGATGAAGGAAGTAGAGCTGGACAATAATGAAGCTCAAGCTAAGTTTGAGCTAAGCCTTATGTTGATTGATGATCTTGAGGAGAGGAATAAAAGGCTAGTTGATAGAGCCCAAACTTTGGAAGCTGAACTTGAAGATGTTAGAACCTAGTTGTTTGCCTTTTCTAGTGGGAATAAAAAACTAGACTGCATGTTAGAGATTAGAGTTGAGCCTAATTATGATAAGGTGTCATTGTCTAGAGCTATGTCTATCCCTCATAAAACGTGACCTAGGTAAGACACATGATGAATGTGGTCATGCAATTTCCCATCATGTTCATCATCTTGTGATCCAATCTCAATCTAGATGAGTAGTGGGTAAACATCGCTCTTATCCGAGGTTTGTGCCTATATGTCATCATTGTGGCAAGACATGTGATATTAGGCCTAAGCGCTTCTTGTTGCAAAAACATAAAAAAAGGCATATGAGTGTGTCTTTAAGATTTTATTATTTAAATCTGGTTTTTCATGTTTCTGCACTAACTAAACAAACACAATTTCTTAGTGAGAAACTTACATTGTTGACTATGAATACTCAGGTGGAAGAGTTTCATAAGAAAGCTTGGGTGAGGAACCAAGATGACTTTCCATCTACTTTTGAATGCCTTGATCCTAAAAGACATGATGAGAGTGCACTTCGGTGTAACTCTTCTTAGAAGTTGCATTTTGTTTTCCTCATTACATGTGTGTTTATGCGCGCGTGTGTTTTTATATTTTGCACAATTGTCTTTATTTTCACTGCATATGGGGGTGTGTGTTGTTCTTTGTTATATGTCCCTTAGTTATAGGATGAAAACCCGGACATACATTTCATAGCCGATTCCGAATGGACGATAGTATGATATGCACTCGGGATACAACTCCACGTACCTTTGGATATTGACAAGCCTTGTTATATCTTTATATTTTTTTTTGTGTCAAATAGAAAAATACAAAAAAAATTATAAAATGAAAAAAAAAAAAAGCAAAAATAATTATTTCCTGCCTTGTTAGAGCATGGAAAGTTTATTGCATGTGATCCTGGTATGTAGGATATATGGTTATACATGTATGATATACTATTATTTTTCATGACGCTCTTTGTGCATGAGTATGTGTGAAAAAACCCTTGGTATATCTTGTCTTTGCATTTCACATACATATTTTTATTATTGTCGAGGCTTGGTCGCATGTATGTGTTTTTGGACGAGCAATCTAATCTCTACCATACTTTGCTCACTAAATAGTATGACCTTTGATTAGATGACCTTGCTATCTCCTTGTAACATAAAATATAAAAAAAAAAAAGTTTACGTGAGACTCAAATGCAAAAGAGCTAATGGTCCAAAATTCAAAAAATAAGGGCAAAAACCCTTCACTCGAAAGAGTTTATATTTATGAGCTCATCATATTTATAGGGAGAATACTATAACATGCAACCAATGTTGTTTATTTTAAGGTCCTAATGGTTTTGGGTTTCAACATCTATTTTATGGACTTTGTGTGTCAAGAGATGCGATTTCTTTGACTATGTCCCACTCATAAAATAAGGGCTTAAGCCTTGATTCGTTGTACACTTATTTTTCACGTAAATACTTGTTATTTTTTGGTATTTATGTCATATGTATGTGTATAGTAATTAGAAAAATCTAAAGTGATGCATATTACTTCATGTCATAAACAGGTGATTATTGACTAGGTATCATTGTACTTGCTTAAAGTGTTGTTTCAGTCATTTGTTATTGATTTTTTTTAACTCATTGTGTGCTTGTGTTTGTTTCATGTCATTGCACACCTTCATTTTTTGTGCATATGTATGAGTGTTCACTTCCTATATGTTATCTTTGCTAACTAAGTAAGTCTGTTAATGATGAGGAGTATATTTTGTTTGAATATTCTCTTGCATGTGTTGTTTTCCCGGATACCTTTTCCCGCTGTCATTTCGTGACAAAAATGGGGAGTAGTTTAGTAGTTTGGGAAGTAGAGTTTAGGAGTAGTATATCCATTTTTATATCCCTGTTTTAGGGAGAGTAGGATTAAGGGGGAGTAGGATATCTACTTATCTATTTGTATATGCATGAGATTTATCGTTGCTTTATCTGTTCTTTATAATCCTTGTGCTTTTCACGGTGTGTTGTTGTTTGTAGACGTTTCAGATTAGCAGATTATTAGCTGAGGTGCATCGATTTCAAGACTATTTGGTTAGTTATTAGATCAAGTCATATTGTAATAAGTCACTATCTTGATGGTTGGCAGTTTGCTATTTTTTTGGGTCTTTTATTGTAGTCTTTGTATTAGGTAGTATTTTATCACGGAATGCCAAATGGGGAGATTGTTAGTTCCATTTTTATTGGCAATATTCATAACAAAATAAGTTCAATTAAGTTGTAATAAGTCTTGAAGAACTTGGTGCAATTGGACTGGTATTTGGCAAAGTTGTGTAAGAAGATCAGACATGCGTTTGTGTTGTGTTCATTGAAGCGTTCGAACGAGTGATGTTAGTGTCACATTCGTGTTTGGGTTCAAACGAAACTTGGCAAAAGGTTCTCACGCGTCGTGCATTCATCAATGCGTTCAAACGAAACCTTCCAGAGAGAAAACGTTTGAGGTGTGTTCGAGTATCCATTCGAACGAAACCTTCCATAGAGAACACGTTCGAGTGGCGTTAAAACGCCCGTACGTAATTGAATTATTTTGGACGCGTTTTCAAGCCAATTTAGTACTAGGAAACCCTCACTATTGCCCTACCTATATAAACAAACATATAGCCACAATCCTCTTTGTTGAAAACATATTATCTTGAGCCTAAACATATATTCACCTTGAAGACTTTTTGATTCTTTTATCTTTGTTGTTTTGGTGAAATCAATCTTTGTTAAATAGTCAACACAACAAACCCAATTTCCTAAACCTTCAGAGTTCTTAAGGAGGAAGATTGGTAGTCGGAGTTCCGGCATTCAAAGTTTGCAGAGTTGATCCGCTCAGAGACTTCAGAGGTTCTGAAGAAACCGTGGGGTACGGGCTTTAGGAGTTCTTCGAGTTCTGGTAGTCTAGAGGTATTAGAGTCGGTGGAGTTGGCGTCATAGATCTTTTACCATCACTATAATCTTTCTCATATATTGGATTTTGGGCTGGTAGCTGAGATATCCAGAGTGGTTTTTTACTCGCACGAGTTTTCCACTTCATCACCAAAATAATTTGTGTTGATTGTGTGGTTGATTTTATTTGCTGATTTTATTTATTTGCTTTGATTAATTTTATGTTATTGATTTAATATTTAACAGTATATTATAATTGCATAGATTTAAAGTTGTTTGTTGATAATCCATAGAGACATTAATTATGATTTATTTTAATTAATTATGATAAATTCCACATAGAGTCAAAATTTAGGATAAATACGAACTTTCAAGAATCATTTTCTAGCCAAAAGTAAATTCCAAATATGCCGGTAATAAGTTAACCTAGCTCGGACTTACGACTTATAAGAAGTAAACGACCCCTAAATCTTATACCACGAGTGCATTTGTATTGATGTATAGTTATTTAATTATTTAGATATTTTTATTCTATAACTATGAATTACAATTTTTTTTTTTAAATTAACACAAAAATCATATGAGCATCAAATCTTTGTGCCTCAAATAATTGTGAATTCAAATTTGTACCAGCTTGCATGGGAAAAACATGCCTTTACAATTTTGAAGCCAATAAAAGGCACATTGGCCCCAGCTAGCGCCACTCACAATTCAATTTATCTAATAATAAAAAAAGCTGCCATTGTTAGAAGTTAAGAACCAAAAGTTCATTTCCTTATAGGAAAATAAACTTTTTCTTCTTCTCTTCAATTAATCCAATATGTACTTTAATCCAAATCCAAACTTCGATGAGAATCAATGGATCATCAACATCAGTCGAACACTCGAAGACGAGCTTGAAGATGATACTGATATTTCTGTCAGCATATTCAGTGTGCCCAAAACTTTGATGGCAAGTGATCCTGCCTCTTACACTCCACAAGAAGTTGCAATTGGCCCGTATCATTATTTGCGTCCTGAGCTCTATGAGATGGAGAGATACAAGCTCGTTGCAGCAAAAAGAGCTCAAAAACAACTCCATGGTGATCTTAAGTTTCAGTATGTGGTTGACCAATTGAAAGAGCTTGACCTACAGATTCGAGAATGCTATCACAAGTTCTTGAATTTCAGTAATATTACTCTAGCATGGATGATGGCAATTGATGCATTCTTCTTGCTAGAGTTTCTTCATATTTATTCTATGAATGAAGGCAAGTTCTGCAGCTTTTTTTCTCAATACAAGTATTAAAGTTAAGTTTTTGAGTCAAATGATTTCTCTAATATATTATCAGAGCTAGAGGAAGTATTATCTTTCCTTTTCCTTAGGATCATGATTTAGTGATAAGTTTAATTTATGTTTAGCACTTAATCAACCGTCAGGATTTATCTAATGTGGGTCTCATATCATCTCTCTTCGAAAAATACTTAGCATTACATCCTACTACCTCTACTTAACACAGTTTCACATGAAGGAGTCTATCAAGACTGGATTTATTTTGGATTTTAATCTCTCGGTCCATATGTCTTTTTTGAACACTTGTATTTCTCGATGAACACTTATATCCCTAGAACACATGTTTCAATAAAATGAGAATGTTAAAAGACTTGTTTTCTTTAATATTATTGTAAGCCTCTTACATATGAGCTTAAAATTTTTGCAGATCCTCTAACAAATCATTTTTATTTTTGTTTAAAGTGGTTTCTCTAGCAATCTTGGTTACATTTGGTTGATTATGCATGCAGGCACAAAAGTCGCTCATAATGCGATTTTAAGAGATCTGGTGATGCTTGAGAACCAAATTCCATTAATTGTGTTGAGAAAAGTGCTTCAGGTTCAACATTCATCGTTGGAATCAGCTGACGAGATTTTGCAGGTGATGTTAATGAAATTTTGTCAAGAAATTTCACCTTTCAAAATGAAAAACGACAAACCAATGATCCAATTTACAGAGTGTGCCCATTTGCTAGACTATTTATACAACACAATTGTACCAAAAGCTGAACAAGAAGCTGAGATAACTGAGCTTAACGATCAAGGCAGAGCCATGCAACCTCAAGAATTACATTTGGACGGCCCAATTAAAAAATTATTCAGTAAGCTTTGGAACCTTCTTTTAAAGCTTAGCAAAGGCCTCATAGGACTTATCAAAAAGCTTATTATTGTATCAAAACCTGTCAAAGTCTTGTTCAAATTGCCCTGGAAAACGCTTTCCAGCCTTCCAATATTCCCACAAGACACCAAAGAAAAGAAATCAAATGATGAGAGCTCCATAAACAAGCCACCATTAGTGGAGGAAATCACAATCCCTTCTGTCACTGAGCTTGCCAAATCCAATGTTCGTTTTTCAGCAACTGCTGGCAACATATCAACCGCCAGTTTGGATACAAAGAAGGCTACATTACACCTTCCTACGATCAGTTTAGATGTAAACACAGAGGTGATCTTGAGAAACTTAGTAGCTTATGAGGCATCAAATGCATCAGGGCCATTGGTTTTAACTCGTTACACTGAGCTGATGAATGGGATTATTGATACTGAAGAGGATGCTAAGTTGCTTAGGGAAAAAGGGATTATTGTGAACAGATTGAAGAGTGATGCAGAGGTTGCTAATTTGTGGAATGGGATGAATAAATCAATTAAAATGACAAAAGTGCCACACTTAGATATGTTGATTGCGGATGTTAACAAGTATTACAACAGCAGATGGAAGGTTAAGTTTGGGAAATATATGAAGCTTTATGTGTTCGGTTCTTGGCAGTTCCTTACATTGCTAGCTGCTATTATGATCTTGCTCTTGACGACATTGCAATCCTTTTGCTCAGTCTATAATTGTCGCAAATTCAATCTTGGCTCAAACTCTGAATGATGTACAGTAAAACCTTTATTTAGTCATATTATTCGGACCATCTAATTTTATTCCTAAAAGGAGATTATAATTAAATAGAGGTTTAGTAATAAAAAATATTATTTTACTTAGTTTTCTTTAGTTCAAGTGATATAAAGCTATGCACTATATTAATAACTAATAAATAGATATGGTCAAATTTAAGATATAAACATTTACATAGTTGAAAGATATTGTATCAACTGTGAAAATATTTTAGATTCAATAAGAAAGTGTCAATGCTAATGAGCTATTACTAATTCGCAAATTTAAAAATATTGTATCAACTCTAAAAATTAAATCATTATACCAAATAACTTTAGATGAATATTTTATTTCATCTTAAATCTTTAATAGAATATAGCATATATTTTTTATAATATTCAAATAATTATTATTATATGGAGGTAAGTTTCTTAAAAAGGGACAAAAAAAATTGTAACTTATTACAATATAGAGTTTATTTTTATTTCTAACACCCCAATTGGGACCAAATTTTTTTAATATTATATAAAAATTATTCCTATATAGAGTACTATTAAATAAAGGTTCTAGTGTAATTGGTTTGGCATGTCTTTGCGAGAATTATATTGTTCTTGTCTACTTCAATTTTAAGTCAACATTGGATTGGAATAAATTAGAATTAATTTAATAAAATTAGAACTTAATACAAAATTAATTATGAACTTGTCCTTCATAAGAATTAGTGATGGTAGATTGGACTTATTAATAATTCCCATATTTAAATGGTCTTAAATGTTTTCCATATGGACATGTCATGTCTCCAAGGGATATGGCTGGGTGATGTAGGGTTCGGGATTTTACCTTGAGGTCCTTGGTTCGAATCTAGAGAGTGCGTTTCTTGTAAGAACTTGGGACAATCGGGAGTTTTACCTGCTCCGCTTAAGCCCATAATGAGTGATTTGGCGATGAGGTTTCCAACAATTTCAAAAAAAATATATATATATATATATGGACATGTCATATTCAACCTGATTTTAATCACGTATATGTTAAATGGTCCTAGTTATTGCTATATGTGCATTTCATAATGATTCAAATTTCTGCCATATTACATGTTTAAAAATCTTGAATGATAAAAACCTTTCTATATATTATGTCAAAATAGGGAAAATTAATTTAATGATGAGTGTGTCTTTCTTTTCTTTGATAAAATGATGTGCTCAATCAAAATTAATAGACAGGTGATTTAGTGTAATCTGCGACTTGTATATGACAAAAATCAGAATCATAATATTTGATGATTTCGTAATAATCAAGAGATTTTGTCATTGTTAGATTATTAATATGGTAATTGTGTAATTGTGTAGTTGTGTAGTTAACATGATAGTTGTGTAGTTAATAGGGTAGTTGTGTAGTTGTGTAGTTAATATGATAGTTCTGTAGTTGTGTATTTAATATGGTAGTTGTGTAGTTATGTATTTAATATAGTAGTTGTGTATTTGTATATTTAATTATGGTAGTTGTATAATGCATATATAAAGGCTCTCATTTGTAAGTTCTAATTAAGTAAATGTTAATACATATTTGCTTCACAAATTCCCAATTGGTATCAGAGCCAGAGTTACAATCTCTGGATATGTCATTGTCCATGTCTCCAAACAGGTCTTATGTCCTTATATCTGTCTCCAAACAAGTCTTATCTCCTTGTCTTTGTCTCCAAACAGGTCTTATCTGCTTGTCATTGTCTCCAAACAGATGTACTACGCTTTGTGATCAATTAGCTGATGTCTTCACCAAATCTTTTCTTCCGGGACATTACACTACACTTGTTTCCAAGCTCAATTTGGTTTCGTCTAAACCACCTTGAGTTTGAGGGATGATGTTAGATTATTAATGTTAGATTATTAATATGGTAGTTGTGTAGTTATGTATTTAATATGATAGTTGTGTAGTTAATAGGGTAGTTGTGTAGTTAATATGGTGGTTGTGTAGTTGTGTATTTAATATGATAGTTGTGTAGTTGTGTATTTAATATGATAGCTATATAACACTTATATAAATGCCTCTCATTTGTAAGTTCTAATCATTCGCACATGTTTATTGAAAATTAGATTTATTAATTTGCATCCATTAGTTGACGATTTTGATGAACTTTACTTTATTTTATTTTTTATTTTAAAAAAATAATAGTTTATTTGTGATGTTGGGGTATTATAACAAAGGGCGTGCTATTATTACAGTGCTATATGATAGTTTGTATTTATCATTAATAGGAACAATGTAATTTTTATACTAGATAGATCCCCAAAAAGATATTTTGATTAGCTTAAGTTTTACAGTTAAAAAAAAAAACAAAAAAGAGGTTACATACGATTTCAAGTTTAAGAGATACTTATTTTAAAATAATTTATCTGTGTTTGATAATGATCGTAGATAGTTGAAATTTAACAATTTTTTTTTTGATTAGTAACTATCCTTTGTATTAGGATGCCTTTTCTAGGATTATAAAATATTGTGGATTTTATCTTTGTATTAGGATTTGAATAGAAGTATTTTTTTATTTTTTTTTTGCATGTATTTCATTTAACCACAAGTAATTTATTATATTAAAAA